>JXOV01005391.1:0-11058 GCA_001014945.1 Clogmia albipunctata
TTTTTCCACACGTTGTTTAAATAACTATAAACTATATCAACTTTTGTTTTAAAAACATAATTCAGATTATATTTTTCATTTTTTCTCGTATGATTTATATCACATAATTAAAATGATATTAAACTTAGGAAACTCTATGGGAAAGTTTTAAAAAAAAACTGATAATAAAAATCAGCAAAACTTGAAATGAATTTCGCCAATCAAATTTATGACTAAAGCTTCATATTCTATTCTATTTAATGCGGTATCCATGATTTTCACAACAGTCTCTAGCAAAATAGATTTTAGTCTATTTAGATTTGAGGAGCGACCAAAAATCGATTTATTTAAGATTGGGTTTGGGTCTGCCTGTCTGAACTGAACTGAGCTAAATTATAACAAACTTCTTACCGGAAGCCTCATTGTAATAGACACTGACGCGCTCCAGCTGCAGATCACTGTCGCCATGGTATATTCCAGTGGCGTCGATGCCGTGCTCCTCAGAAATTATTTCCCAGAACTGAAATTAGAAGACAAATCAGAGTGGATAAATAAAGGTTAATCTTTTTGTTTCTCATCCTAAATCAAGAGGTGTCAAACAGCCACATATTTTAGAGTTATTTTTGGAGGGGATCTGCAGAAAAATCCTCCTTAAATTATGGTCACATAACAATTTGAACTGAAATTCTCTAACCCTTTAGAGGAATTATATTTAAATTACATATCTCGATTTTATGAATATAAAATTATTTTGTGCAATTCCGTATCGAAAAGTAACTTTTTCTTAACGCAAATTGGTTCAGTTACAGTTTACTTTTCCGCACGGAGTGCTGAAATAATTCAAAATTTGCACGCAAATTAGTCACAAATTTGTTGAAATTACATATTGTTGTCATAATCAAATCTCTACATATTATTATTGAAATATTTTTAAATGGAAATTTCATTGTGGATTGTTGTTGCACAATTTGAAAAAACCGCTCTCTTATTTGTCACCATTTTAATGAAATTATATATTGTTGTCAAACCAAATTTATAAAGAAAAGTATGGAACAAAATTATTGTGTAACTCCGTATCAAAAGCAGCCTTTATTAAACGCAAATTGGTTCTGTAACGGTTTACTTTGCAACACGGAGTGCGGTAATATTTCAAAATTTGCACGCAAATTAGTCACAAATTCGATGAAGTTACATATTGTTGTCAAAACCATTTCGGTTTGAGTATTCCCATCTCAGTCTAATAAAAATACTGTCTTACTTGTTACACTATTTGAAAAAAGAAACCGTTGCGAACGTTTTTATTAGTATTATTATCGATTAACCGGTATTTTTTTATAAATTCACAAAGTAGCGTTCAATACACATGTAAAATAGGTTATTACAGCACTTGTATTGAAATATAACTACATATTTATAATACTTATAAGAACATAAACACGAGAAATGGAACATTTTTATATAATTATAACATATTAAACTATGAAGATAAAAAAAGAAAATTTTGCTGAAATTATATTTATATTTTTAACCGGCCCAAATACTATTAAACAATCAATAGTTTTAAATTAAAATTTTGTTAAAACTCAAATTCAAAGAAGGTTCACTAGAAAATTTTAGTAGGCACTGAGTGCGTGCGCGACGTCTACTTGATTTTGCTCCACATAAGTTGCGTTTTAAGTTATCGAGTAAAACTAAACTCAGTCCTAGGAAAATTCATTTTCGAATCGTAGTAGTTGTCAAGTGTAATAAAAGTTTTGCAACTTTAAGTTATTTAGACAAATTTATCAAGAATTCTACTCATTCCTCATACGATAATAATAATAATACTAGAAAATCTCTTAACTGACATTATTTTATCGAGGGTACACCTTCAGCATAACCGGCCTCATAGCCGATGTGTTTACGCATCCGGCTGCCTCTTCGGAGGCCATGGGTTCGATCCTTGGGCTGGTAGGATTGACTGGGTCCTTTTTCAACTGGTCTAGATGTATTAATTGACTAATAAAACACTGAAAACAAATAGTCACCGAAATGTCGAAAACCCGTTGGTTGAGGTTGAGACTCCCCATGTTCCTTAGAGGAATTGAAAGGGAAAATGTTTTTTACACCTTCAGCATCCTGTTTCAATCGTATTTTAAGGACAAAATTCCAATTTGAAAATCAAATGACCATTTAAGACGACATTTTGTTGAAAACAAATGTCTACAAATTGTCAATCCTGTGACTGAATCAAGTTGGTTACTAAGATTGGACTAGGAAATTAACAGTGACAAACACATTTAAAAATAATGGACGAAAAGATGAATTGGGGTTTTGACTGATTTGTATGAAATTTGTCCCTTGCCCTCTACTGGGCTTAGCACAATTAACCACAAAAGGCAAACATAAAAAAAATTAAATTATTTTTTTCGAAACCGAGTCCAACCTTCGATCACAAATGGAATTTCCGACAAAAAAATGAAGTTATTTTCGTACAAAGACATTTTGTGCTGTCAAAACTTAATTGTGGTGATTCAAAAGAAGTTTTAATTTAAATATCGAGAAACGGAAGTAATTATTCTCATATTTTTTTATTTTTAATTAAGCAAAATTGGCAGAAATTCATGCAATTAAGAAATTAATTTAATAAAATATTAATTAAAAGTAAAGTTTAATTTGCGTCTATTAAAAATAGGGACCTATAAAATCACGAGCGTAACGAGTACAACAAGTCATTAAAAAATCTTGACACTTTTTTTATTTTCAATATAAACTTCTAAATTTGCCATTATTGTCCTTAGAAATTAGACCCGGAAGGGTCATAGAAAAATTAAATTTCTTCTCAATAGTGAAGTAATAAAGTGCACAGAAGGGTTAAAGAGGATAGAAAATTTTTTTGTGGAGCCGCAATTGCCTCCTCAATCCAATTTGACATGAGTCAGACGTGTGAAAGGAGGAGCACTGATCTTAATTATAAATACAAGATCTTCTCTCGAATGATTTAAGATGGCTTAGGGTCCAAACTCCACTCACTCGACGACTTGAGGAGGAGAGGACCGATTGGAAAAGCGGCTGTAACCAGCAATAATAATAAATATAGCAGAAGGGGAGCCCAGCCCAGAGTTAATGAAAATAAACTCCAATAAACGGGAAAATTCTCAGAAATTTCCCTTTTACAATGCGATCATTACTGATCGTCAACTTTTTTTTTCTTTTATTTTTTGTTGTTGAAGATGAGAAACATGCAGTTCGATGCGTGTGTCCTCCGATGCTGGGTTATCTCCTCTGGCCAATGAAGACACAGACGATTATTTTTAGCCTTTTAGTGTGCAAAGAAACACCTCTTGAAAGCACAATTTTACTGCTGGTCTTTAAAACCGAAAAAGAATCACGATCACTTGTGAAACTGAATATGAAAAGGTTGCTGTTTTCAGAAACCCATTCCCAATATCCACACTCCAATAACTCTGGGCTCAATTACCGGAAGTCATTTCGTAATATGCCCTCCCGAATTAGGAAATTGCCGAAAAACAATCACGTATACTGAATAAATTGCCACGATCGCTGCATATAAGAAGGCCTTCACAACAAAAAGAATAGATCGCTTCTTGAACCATTGAAGATCACTATAAAAATCCAGCCCATTAAAAGCAGTATTAAGTGATAGAGTAGAGCATTAATCAAATTGCATTTTCATTAGAAAGATCACTAAAATTCCATTCTCCAACACGATCAAGATCGATCGTAGAACAATCCAAATTAATTTCAACATTCTATTCTTCAGTATTGAGGAATTCTGAAAGAATTCTAACCACCTGTTTGTCCGTAGAAAATCAATCTTTTTGGAATTTACAAAGTTTTTTTATAATACCTCTATTCACGATCACATTTTTTCGCATAGGAAATGGAATAAATATAGCCTGTGCTGCTTTAAAACAATTTCATCCATCATGGTTAATAAGCGAATTAAATTTTTGATCGTCGTGACTCATTCTGGCCAGAACGAGACTGAAAAAACAAAACCCAATTCCAGAAGACGAAAAAACCCCATCCTTCATAAACAAACCACGTCAAAGAACGACGATCAAGTGCAGCGAATGTAACGACGATCACATTTACTTTGGTAAAGATCACCATTATTCTTGATCTTCAGCATGTTTGCATGGAAAATGCATGAAAATTTACGAGCATAAACCAGATGATCCCCTCACTAAACCACGATCAATCGGTTTATTCATTCGGTGGAGCTATGAAAAGATCATAAAAGTCATGGCATGTTTCGGTCTATCTGACAAGATCAGAAAAGCAGTCCATTTTGAAGAGAAAAAAACAAAAATATCAAGTTGTTACTTCATTTACTGAATGAAACAAACATTTTTGAGAATGTCATTGAAAACTGACTGATCTTCAGTGGAGAGTTTAATAGTGATCCGTTTTGTTAATTTACTAAACAGTTCATTGATTCAGTGATCAAATAGAAATCCGATCTCGACAACAAAACGCTTTAAAATTGGAAAATAATCGGTTTGGCACGATCTTCATGTAATTCAGCGCTAATTAATTCATTATACCACAGATAAATATCAAATTAAATTAATGAGAGATCGTGTTTGATCAGTCAATTTCCTCTCAGCTGTTTTCTGATTTTTCCGTCCCCAAAAAACAGAAATTGATCATTTCACTTGAAATTTGCCAAATTAAATTGAAAATGATTTTGTCGCTCCAAAAACGTCGGGAAATAAATTAATCATGCAATTAAAATTCAATTGCGGTAAATTAGCAGGCCGACAATTAATAATTTCGAGAGTGAGTGGATGTGTGAATGAGAGATCGCGCACATTTTAATGATCGGTTTGCCGAAAAAAAGAAGAAATGTCTTAAACAAGCACACATGGTCACCATAAATTATACAACTTTTTTTCTGCTCATGTTCTATTATGTGCTGCACTACTGCGATCAAATTTTGCTCAAAATTAGCCGTTCATTTGCTGCTGCCTAATCGATCCATTTTAACCGGTAATTGTGTGCGTGCTGCAAATGTTCATTTCAAATCTGGTCTAGCTAATTTGGACCTCTCGCGCTCCTCCTCTCTCTCTCCCCTCATTAACAACGTTATTTTTGACACATTTATTCAGAAATTGTCTTCGCTCTGTTAACAATTCGAAACGAATCGCAGTTAACTTTCATGACTCAATCTTGAAGGAAAAAAAACAAAAGTTTAAAATTGCTTCAAAATGGTGATCGTAATCCATTTTTAATTAAGTTTTAACTTATCCAGAGATTTTAAACTAATTAAATGCCATTCTACCATTATTTAGTTGTTATTCAGATGATAGTATCTTAATTAAATTGACATTTTGTTAAATCTGCAACCAATTTATCTTATTATTAATACTCAATTATTAATGCAGTTAAATTTTAAAGGAAATTGAATTAAGAATTAAAAGTTTCTGCACTTCTTGCCAATTAAAAGTGAAATATAATATTAATGTCATTATGTATCAAATTAAATGTGATCTGCAAAAAATATGGATAATAATGATCGTCAGTTCATACCTGACGATCATCATTCTTAATCAAATTTAAATTGGAAAATCGTTTTTTAGGATTGAAATATACTATTTCCAAGCCATATTTATTCAAGTTCTTAGGTTTTGTAGCTTAATTTTGACTTAAAATGGGGTAAAAGTTTGAAAACTATCATTTCAAATGTAACATCTCAAGATCGATTACAACTGTTGGCACTTCGAATAATTCCATTGAATAAAACCATAAAGTTTGTTTGTTTGATTAATGGCTTTTGTCGCTCAGTTCTTCCAATTTTATGGAAGCATTGTCTCATTTTGTTTGAGTAAACAGAATAGGGTTTTCGTTCTGGTATTAACTTCTTTGTGCTATCGTTAGTTTGGACTTAGCTTTTGTTTTAAACAAATAAGCAAATCGAAATCCAAAAGTCAAACAAAATGTGACTCAAATTGAATAATTAAACAAATGATCGGATTTTGATCGGAGAACAGAGTTGATTGATCAATTTGTCGTGTCGATACAACAGATTTGACAGATTGATATAATAGTAAAAAGAAAATAAACGACTTTTGACGACTGAAAACGATTATTGGGTTCCTCATCACCAATTTGGCTAATTATTGTTATTTTACAGTGCGGAAACTGCTTTCGTTTCTAGACCGACAGACCTCTTTCTCTTTCCTCGTGTGCTTTTTATTGTACTTCTGGCCAGCAGCAGAGAGTTGATTTAATTATACACCACACACACAGAGCAGACAAAAGAGACGCGATTGCAAAAAGAGAGCATTAAAAACAATTAACCGAGGAATTTCGGTATGTAGTTCCAGAGCCAGGGATAGATTCTGTGGCTTAAAAGAGAAGATAGTTTAAAGAGGCTGATAATTAAACAAATAAATATGAAGAAAAAACAAAACTTGATCTTTTAGATTAGGCAAAGTACGGCTACTTTGTTTGTTACTCGGGTTGACGAAACGAAAAGACACGCAATAAAAATGATCGCTCCGCTGCCTTTAGTAACCATCTTTCTATCTACTCGTAGTTTTTCGTTCCTACATTTTTTTTTTTTGATTTTGAATAAAAAAAATAAAGACGAGACTGTTTTGCGACCCAATCTGTGAGCGCGCGTTTAACAGTGCGAAATTTTCAGTTAAGGGTTTAATTCATCAGAATGCTAATTTTCTGTGCGCGGGGTCATTCACCGTTTTGCAATTTCTGATTCCATTTCTTCGGTTTTTATTTTTTGTTGTGGTTGTTGTTGCTGGCTTTTTTCGGCTAATGATCGAGTGTTAATTATATTGAACGGAATTGCGCGATGATCAAGTTCAATTGCGGCAAATCATACCCAGTCTTCATGGTCAAAGACCATCATCCACCAAGGGAAATTTTATTATGATTGTTCGAGATTGGTTTTGCTGCTGCTGCTGCTACTCTTTCTCCCAATTAAACACCAGAAATTGCAGGAATAAAATGTTGCTCTATTGAAATCACATCAATAGTAACAGTTGTTATTCAATCATAAATATTTATGGTGATTTTTAGAAGAAGAAAAAGCGAATTGCAATTAATTATTAAAAAAACAGAAATTCACGGATATTTCAAATAAGCTATATAGTACCTCATACTTTTAAAATCATAATTTTTCGCAAATTGGTTCTATAACGGTTTACTTTACTGCACGGAGTGCGGTAATATTTCAAAATATTCACGCAAATTGTCACCAATTTAATGACATTACATACTGTTGTCAAAGCCCAGTCTCTACAAATTTTCAATAAAGTATATTAGACTGAGATGGGATTGTTTCTATTCTATCTCTCTCCAATCAATTCAGATTTATTTAAGTGGTGGTTCTCCCTCTAACTTGGTTAGACTGTGTCTTATTTGTTCCACAATTTAAATAAACCGATGCGAACGTTTTTACTATTAATTATCGATTAACTGGTATTTTTTCAGAATCACACAAAATAGCCTTCAATGCATATGTGAAAAAGGATTTTATAGCATTCCTTTACTATTCTATTTTTACTCACTGCGCTCGTCAACACAGTAAATTCTGTTACCTCTATTTACCACTTGTATCGAAAAATAATAATTTCATCCCAAAACTAAATTAGGATAATACAAAAGTCGCTCAACAGACGAAGTCATGTCGATTATTTGTTGTTGTAACAACCTGACTAATCGACTGTGGTTTGATATTCCAATGATGACGTCGTAATCGGCATGCCAAACTTTTGAATAGCCGCTAGTGAGTTAGATTCAAGAAAATTTCTTTAAATTTAGTGAGAAAAGTCGTTTAAAATAATTAAGTTCGTGTAATAAGTGCCCAAGATAATAGTTGTGTGTTAAAATGAATAAAGAAAATTGTTTTTACTGAAATGTGGAAATAATCGCAAAAGTGAGTTTCTTTGTTTTCAATAAAAAAAAATTTAGAAATGCTGTAAATTAATTAAAATAAAGAGTATAACCAACACAATAAATATGTGATGTGATTATTCTGAATCAGACTGACTTCAACGGACCCCACAGCCTTTCAAAAGAAAATTAGCATGACCTCTTTGTTATTTAACCTTGGAAAATATTAAAAATGGTTGTTGTGAAAGAATTTCAAACTAGAATTTTCATATAACGATGACTTTTTTAGTTTTTTTGTGTTGATTTATTTAAAAATGCATATAATTTTGTATAAAACACAATCGATAAGCATTATTAGACACTAGCACACAATAAAGTCACGAGCGTAGCGAGTGGTATAAATAAATAAAAAATAAACTATTCCCACGACATTCACAACGGAACTAGGGGTAGTCTCAACCTCAACCAACGGGTGTTAGACTGTACGCGACTGTTTGTTTTTCAGTGTATTAGTAGTCAGTTAATAGCACCTAGACCGGTTGTAAACGGATCCAGTCAATCCGCCCATTTTATTTATTTGTTTGCACCATTACTTTTTTTATAATTCGCTATGAATATTATTTCGCAACGTTATTGATATATACAAATGGAAACTTTTTCGCGCTAGAAAGATATCCGCCCGGGGTTTTATCCCAAGTGTGTATATTGGCATATTGTAATATGATACATACATATTAATAAACGAGTTAAGCTAGAATTGGCAACTATTACTGTATTTTGAATACATTTCAAAAAAGGGGTTGACATTTTATCAATCAAATTTTTAATTGTGATTAGCAAGTTCATAAATTGAAAACCCTTGTATATTACTAGAGCATAAACTGGATTTTTAATTGTGCATAATTTTGGCACTACTGTATTGGATAAAAATAATAATTTAAACTTGTTCGATTCTAAAAACCTGGTACAGTCGATTCTCGATATTTCGAACCTCCAAGGGACCCTTAAAATACTTCGAACTATCAAGTGATTCCATCAGTAACTTTTTCTGAGGGAAAGGGTAGCTGAAATGCTGCAACAATAAATTTCCAACTTCGAATTGTCGAGTGTTAAATGCCGAGGAATTGAAATTACCTCGTGGTTTTGGCAAATAGATTTTTTTGTTCAAAATACCGAGAGCACAAAAAAGGATTAAGTTCGAAATATTAACAGATTTTGTAGGGAACAGGGAAGAGGTTCGATTTATTAAGAGGTTCCAATTATCGAAGGTTTGAATTATCAAAAGTCCACTGTATTTAAATAAAATTAAATTATAAGCAATTATATCGAATTAATTATATATCATGTTAATAAAAATCTATTTTGAAGATCGTAATTGGAAAATTGTTGGAAATAAAATATTGTTCTAGAAAATCCCAACTGAGCATTTTATCATTCCGCGGAGAGCAGCGGAAGTTGGATATCGTCTACAGATTCAGGGAAAATCGACATCGACAAGGAGAAGAAGAGAAATAAAACGTCTCCACACCCATAAATAGATTACAGATTCCCGACTTGTGTTGCATTCGGCGTCTCACACAGATAATATTTAGTGGATTTCTCCCAGTTTTCTCCACTTTCAGCAGCATTTTCTCAACTGCACATTTATTTTTACACACTTTTTCACATTTTATTAATTTTTGTGCGTTAAAGTTAATTTTAGGCCCGAAGAAGAAGAAGATGCTGATGATGAGTCTTGCTCCTCCATTTGAGCTCCATCATCAGCACCATGTCTTAGAATTGGCGCTTGAGAAACCCAACTATTTCTGGAACTGAATGCCTCCAAATGGGTCTTTCTAAATGAGCAGACATTCCTAATGTCCAACAAGAAATTGCTCAATTGAATGAAATTCGACAGTTTTATTTAATTAAAGGAAACTTTTTATTTCATTTAGTTGAATCCTAATTAATAATGTTATTATGAACGTTAATTAAAACATTTTAAAACGCTTAGTCATTCAAATAATTGTAAAATTTGTTAGAATGATATTTATAATTTTTATCGTTTTTTTTCGAAGTTTTCCATGAATCATTCAGTTTTGTGTTGATAAAAAATATGAAAACAAGTAATAATCAGAAATGCCTAAAGTATATCAAGTTATTTTTCATTATTTAGAATTTATCTTCTTATATCTTAATTCTGTTTAAATATTTTAGTTCGTCTTTGAACAGTTATTAAAATATTTTATACATTTTTGTTGCTTAAAATTTATATTATGACACTCAAATTTGTTCTGTCAAAGTCGTTATTATAGCACAAGTGCTTTAACGAATTCTTTAAAGCACGTGTGCTTTTTCTTTATTATTAATGTGTGACCTCCGTAAAAGAAATCCATCAAATTTATATGGTCGTCAGTTTTGAAGGGCGTGGCTTACCTGTAATTTGCCAGTATTAACATTTTTTTAAATTTTATTTGAAAAACTATCTATTGGAAAATTTTTAACTACGCCTTGCGGCTATGAGTAAGAGAGAGATGCTAAATATTTAAAAATTTTAATTTAGAGCCGCTTAACAATCTTTTTAATAAAACAATTATTTTTTTTTTTATTATTGTGTAAATTTATTTTAAAAATGCATAAAATTTTCTATGAATCACGGTCGATAAGTATTATTAAACACTCAAGCCTTCTTTAAACAAACCTTGTGTTTAATAATGCCCTATCTTATCGACCTTGTTGTATAAATAACTATTATGATTCGATTGAATCTTTATATTAGAAGAAAAAGATTTCACACATTCCTATAATACGTAAAATGATTTTTTTGCAGTTTCGTATCGAAATATTAGCTTTTCGACATCCATTTAAATTACTTCACTTTTTCGTACTGAACCATTGTAATTTGAATTTTAAAGAAAAAGAATCGCTATGATCACTCTGTAAATTTCAATGGAACAAAATAGAATATTTATACAATTTTGTATAGTAATAGTGTCATTATAGTAGACAACGCTTATTCCACAATTTGTACTATTACATTGATCTATTGAATAATATATTATTTATTACTAACACCAAGAAACTTGTATATCTATTCTTCAATATTCAACCGCATAATTTTTGTACTATACTTAGTAGCTTAAGAATGAAAATATATTTTGACATTTTTCATATCTCTATAATAAAGNTTCCACAATTTGTACTATTACATTGATCTATTGAATAATATATTATTTATTA
>JXOV01005393.1:0-11044 GCA_001014945.1 Clogmia albipunctata
GAAATGTTAATATTACACTTTCGAATAATGTGAATATAATTTGAATTCAAGCAAAATTCCAATACTTCCAATTGTGCTGTAAACAATTCCATTATTATTTAAACTTGTTTTTCGACATGGTTTAGCACATTCAACTAAAATTTAATTGAAGACGTCTATCGTAAAAGGATGAAATGGAGTGTATATTAGAATTATAAACATAAATATTGCAGCAGCAACGAATACTTATACGATCAAGCGATTAATTATAAAGGGCTATAACTCATTAATGGGCTGTTTAGTCCAATTATACAAAACAATTTATTCTACATATGAATAAGATCAACAATCCCCGATCGAGTTCTCCACCCAAAAAATTAAAAGAGAATCAGAAAAATTCTTCATTTAAGAATAAACAAAGGTCGGTGCAATAAATTTTTATTAAAACCTATTATGCGTTTTTGTTGCTTAATATTGATATTATGACACTCAATTTTGCTCTGTCAAAATTAAAATTTTATTAAAGCACAAGTGTTTTAAAGAATTATTTAAAGCACGTGTGCTTCTTCTTTATTATTGAAGTGCGAGCTCCGTAAAAGATGTCCATTAAATTTATATGGTAGTCAGTTTTGAAGGGCGTGGCTTACCTGTAATTTGCCAGTATTAACGATTTTTATTTGAAAAACCATCTATTGGAAATTTTTTAACTAGGCCTTGCGGCTATGAGTAAGAGGGAGATGCAAAATATCAAATTTTTAATATAGAGGCGCTTAACAAACTTTTAATTAAAACAATTAATTATTTTATTTTTGTGTAAATTTATTTTAAAAATGCATTAAATTTTGTATAAAACACGGTTGATAAGCATTATTTAACACTCGGGCCTTCTTTAAGGCACTCGATACCCTCGTGGCTTAAAATAACCCTTGTGTTTAATAATGACTTATCTTATCGACCTTGTTGTATAAATAACTATTATTGTATGTAAATAGCTAAGAATTATATCAAACTCAACTCTCTTTTAATCCAAGGCAAATACGATTTTAAATCTACAAATGTATCATATTTATATCTATGGCAGTTTGTTGTGGAGTTGTCATCGATGTTCCATGTTAAAAGTCCTTTTAAAAAAGCGGTACCTTCTATTTCGACAACTAGACCAACTCCAATGTCGCTTCTGCACGACGACAAACTGTCATTAAGAAAACCTCCACAAAAATATAATTTGTGATTCAATGTTGTTTCTGAAGAAGATCTAGATTGAAGACACTCTATTTCGCTTACAATTGGAATAGAAATCCGCTCTGGACCAAGAGCTCCTTCATAAATTTGTTTTCCCCAACTAATTATCGATCCCATTCTCGTTTCTTCGGACGAATCCCAAAGACAAGCAGGCTGAATGTAATCGGAGAAAGTGACATCATTTCCTAAGACTGCCAGTCCAATGTCATTGAACAGAGGGTCAGCATGCATTATAATTCTAAAGATCGGAATTTCTTCAGAATTACTGTTCATTTGATGTAAATTCTGGACTCCAAATCGAGCTCTAAAATTGTTCGTATTTCTTAAAGTATTGTTTGGGTAATAAAAGCAGGTTGCAACTGTTATCACGACATTTTTTGTTATTAATGTTCCTCCACACGCGAATTCCAAATCTCTATTCCGATTATAGTAGATCATTGCGTGCCAAGGAAATTCTCCTCTATTGACAATCTCCGTTTCCGATTTTGGCACTTTTCTTTTCCCACAAACTGTAAAATAAATATTAATTTTATTTTTTTTATATGAATATAAATTTTTAAAAGATATTTGTGTTAAAACTTAAGATTAAAAATATATGTTAAGTCAAATAAGTGATGACTCATTTTTAATGAAGATCAATTTCATACACTCAAATTAAGATCATTTGATGTAATATTATGTCAAATACGTTTGAAAATATATTGTTGTCAAAGCTATTTTCCCAAAAGTATCGTACAACTTATAGGTTTACTGGTTAGTAGTAAATTTTAAATGACATGTGATATTTTTGTATTATATTCAATTTATAAGTTTGTAAGATATTCTCTAAAATTTTCTGAGCACAAGCTCATTGTTCGCGGGGGTAACAATCCACAAAAATACTGCGAATAAATAGATGAAGGTCCAAAGACTAAGAAAATCAAACAAATATGTACTGTTGCTCGCATTCTAAATCGAACACAAAGCTTGTCCAAATTCAAACGCTTGATATAATGAAGAATAGACAGATTCTCGTCGAAGAAAAGGTAACTAGCAGTCTTAATCTTTTTGTCTACGATAGAGAACCTGAATGTATTTGAATAAGATACACTTTTTTATCTCTAATGAGGTGTTCTCGCACTTTGACCTGAAGATCTATGTTGCCTCATATCTCTGCCCTCTGCACTGATTTGATTAGTACCATGAGTAGATGATTCTATATAGAGGCTATTTTATTGACAGGTTTTTGCCACCGAAATAGAACACACATATTACGAAGACCATCCCTTTCATTTCCCTTTCGTCTGTATTCCTTCGTTGAACAGCAGCAGAATTACTTTTATTATAGAAAGGTCCGGTTTATCTCTTCTCGTTCGTACTGGTTAATTCAGTACATTCAGCACATTAAAAATTTAATTTCAGTAATTAATGCCAAATATTATTATATTATTGGAGGATAAATGGTATAATTTATATTCCGATTGCAGCAAAAGGCTGACTGTACAGGGAGAGAACATTCTCACAACACGTTTTCATGATGTAGTCTACAAACATCTGGTAGTTCATACTAACTGTACATTTTACCTATCCTCTAAAGTGTACAGACCTTTACTGCCCTAGTGTGCGGTGCTGAATAGTGTCTGATAAACACTTTTTCCTATCACATTTATATGAGTTATATTGAAATACTATAACGAAAACAATAAATTAGTTGGGGTTAGCAATTGCGATAGGGAGGCAAAGCTAGGGCTACATACACGGTGGGGCGTAAGACTGACCCGGTGATACGTTATTGTGCATTGTTATAATTATGTTTTTCCAATATTTATCAATAAATTAGGGTTATAATCCCCGAGCGGGGATGTACCTAACATACCATACCATACTGTACCATTTGGAAGCCTGAGTATGCCTGGAAACCAATTTTTAAATTCAAATGATTGTTTAATTTTTTGTGCATTAAGTAATAAAGTCTCAATTATTTAAAGATGCGAATATAATAAAGGGGGAAAAGTACTTATGTACAGATGCAATTATGAAAAATAAATATATACAAAAAAGCAACCCCAATATGAAACAGTAAAAATTAATTTATTTACCTATAAAATTCGGCTCCAGAGTTTCTAAAATCCACGGAACGAATTTTTGGATTTCAGTAAAAACATAATACGGTGAACTGGTCATTTTGTTGTTTAATATTCCTCTCATGTACCAATCTGTTCCATTGAAGGCCAACAATGGAGGCCTAATAGCGAAACTGATGGAAGGATCACTTATTTTAGTACACAAGGTAGAATTGAAAATATCACCATTCATCTCTTTTCCAATATTAGATTGACAATTCGTGAAATTTTGTAAATCGACTTTAGAAATTACCAGAGCAAGTGAATTGTAATTACTTCCATACGTATACAAAGCTTCATTGGAAGTCAGCGTTGATGAACCCGGGATACAGATTGGCCGAACGTTGTTGCCAAACTGGACAACTCCCCTTAAATGCACTATAGCTAAGTCGTTTTCTCCAGTCGCTCTATTGTAATTGTCGTGCAAAGTGATCCTTGACACCCGATAAATGATGGTCGAGGTTGTCATCTTCTTCCTCAAAACCATTTCCACATTCAAAATAATTGGATCATATTTCAGACACTCACACCTAGCCAGAGCTAGAACAGCATTAGCACTGATCAACGTAGCACTACAACAACAAGTGTTGGCGATGTGACATATGGAAGCCTCCCAAGGAAAGTTAGTGATTTCATCGCCATCAGACATACTTGTATGATTCTCTTTAATGCAACCTGAAAAGAAAAATATATTTTAGCAATCCGTGATCAATAAGACTTTTAAAATGAAACAATTGCAAAAAGAAAATAATAATTTTACGATAAATGTAACCGTTCCGCTCTCTCAACAATAATGAAAAAATTTGATAAAAAAAAATTTCTTTGCACTCCCGATCCCGTATCGAAACATACTATTTTCAATATCCATTTAAGTTTCGTTTACTTTATGGCACTCAGTGAAAATTTAGAATTTTTATTTCACTAGTGAAAAAAATATTGTCCCAAAGTCAAAATTTCAACCGTTAACGGTAATTTTACAAGTTTACATTTCATTTGAAACATTTGTGAAAAATCTCAATTTTTTAATTTTCCTTGTACATAATGAAATTAAGTGTGAAATTGTACAATTTTCAGTGCTCATGAGTGGAGTGCAAAAAACGTTATGTCCTGTAAAATGATGAAACACTCGCCTTCGGCTCGAATGTTTCACACTCGTTTTACTCGTTAAAAAACAGTTGACTTTACGCCTTTGTAGCACAAATAACTATTTTGCACTTCTATATCAAAAGGTAAACTTTTTGATCGATTTATGTTTTTTTAAAAAGATTTTTAACGATAAACTATATTTTTAACCCAGGCTGTTATAACAGCCACATAGAGACCACTAACGGTTACAGAGAGACCGTTATAAAGAAAAATATTTTTTAAATTAGTTTGTGCAATTCCGTATCGAAAAGTAACCTTTTTTTAAACGCAAATTGGTTCTGCACGGAGTGCTGAAATTTAATGAAATTACATATTGTTGTCACAACCAAATTTATTATTTAAATATTTTAATTTGAAAATTTTGTTTAAGTTGTTGTTGCACAATTTGAAAAAAACCTTTGCGAACGTTTTATTAGCAATTATCGATTAACCTGTATTTTTTCCAGAATTACACAAAATAGTATTCAATACACATTTGAAATAGGTTCTTACAGCACTCATTTACCTTTTTTAAATCGTAGCGCTAGTCGACTCTATTTCACCACTTGTATTGAAATATCAATACACATGTGAAATCGGTTATTACAGCACTTGAATCGAAATATACTATTTTCATTTATTTTAAGGACATTGCAAGACAAAATGTGTCCGACTCAGGTGTTACTTCGGAATAGATGAAAATCGTTCAACGACTAGCAAAACACTATTCGGTTTTAAGGGCGGCTACCTTGAAGATTTATTGTTTAAGGACTTTGTAGGAAAGTTTTTAGAGCACTGTTAACTGGAGGTGATTCCATGTGATTATAATGCGCAAGTAGCATACAAAATAGTATACAAAATATTGTGTAAACCACAAACAATCTCAGCCCTTCTATGAAGATTTATTAAAAATTATATCTCATTCGTCGACGTCAAATATAAATACAATCGCCTAACGATAGTCCGAAGGACTCTTAAAATATTTTGAACTATCAAGAGTTCGAATTATCTAATAGATCCATTGCTGCTGCTCAAATTTCTCAATTACTTTTTTAAGAAAAAAGGTGCCCGAAAAGCTGCCACAACAAATACGCAACTTCGAATTGTCGAATGCTAGATGTCGTTGGGTTCGTATTCCCGAGAGTATAATAATGTTTGATATAGTTAAAAATATTAGGAGATTTTGTAGGAAACTTGCGATAAATTCGAGTTAGCACAGGACTGAATTATTGAGAAATTAGAATAAAATAAATTACTGTAAAAAATTTACCTGTTGAATTAGTCTCCAATGTCTCCAAAATCCACGGAACATATTTACTAATTCCAGTAAATAAAAAATGTGATCCTCTTGTCATTCTTCCATTCAAAAGTCCAATCATGTACCATCGAACTCCATTAAAAGCCAATAGCGGGGGTCTAATGGCAAAGGTTCTGAAAGGATCGTTCATTTTCGTGCATAAAGTGTCATTAGACCAGAGCTTATCCATGTCGTCCCCAAAATTGCTAAGGCATTTTGAATAATCCTCAGTTTCTACCTTAAAAATGACCAAAGCCAGTGAAGTATAATTACTTCCATAGATATACAGCGCCTCATTTTGTCTTGGAGTAGTTAAGCTTGGAATACAAACTGGTTCGACATGAGTCCCAAATTCGACCTCCTGTTTCAAACGAACTATAGCCAAGTCGTTTTCTCCAGTTGTTCTGTTGTATCTGCCATGAATGCTTACACTGGAAACATTGTAGACTATGTTGATATTTGAAGCCTTCCTTCTTAAAACCATTTCAACTTTTAATATAGCTGGGTTGTATTTAAGACATTCACACCTCGCTAGGGCTAGCACCGCATAAGCACTGATCAGCGTCGCACTACAGCAACAAGTATTTGCGATATGGCACAGGGATGCATCCCATGGGAAATTTTGTCCACGATCCTTATTATAGTCCTGGGTTGGACATGCTGAAAATTATTGAATAAATTTGGTCTTTTATAAACGAATTTGAAATAAAATTAAAAAAATATATCACCACCTTTTATTATTATGATTAAAATAGTTATTTATGTTGGGAATGTGTGAACTAAAAGTTTTTTTTATTATGAGTATTTTTTTTACACGACGAAAGAGTATAAAAACACATGACTATACAGCTTTTTTTTGCAATTCAAGTCACTAATTATTTTGCAAATCACAATTAAAAATTTAATATGAAACGTCAATTCTGAATTCATGGCTACTTTACTTAAAAATTTATCATGAAAGAGAAATTCAAAACCACATTGTTTGGGGATTTTACTATGGTTTTGACAATAAGAATTGATTCAAGCAACCAGGATAATATTTGTTCAGTGAAAAAATCGATGTGTCAAATCATCTCACAAACGGAAAAATTCAATGTAATTACCGACTTCTGTTCCAAAATAAGATGGATTAACTGACGACTCTCCAAAATTGGGCTTAATTGTGTAAATACACTAAAAAATTTAGTGAAATAAGCAAATTCATATTTAACCCATTTTAACTCATTTCAGGTCAAATTTTTAGGATTTAACAATAAGTTTTGCTTAAAATGAAATTGTCGGAAGCTATTAGAACATATTTAGTTATTAAATAATCTTTGATATAATAAATAAATCGATAAATATGTTAAATATGATTAGTCTTTTGTCTTCCAAAACAGTGAAAAAAGTACTTTTTTTCACTCAATGCCGTGAAAAAAGTACTTTTTTCACTCAATGCCGTGAAAAAAGTACTTTTTTCACTCCTTTTGTGAACTAGAATTTCACGTTCTGAGATTGTTGAAAAAATTTCGCACTTCACAAACAGAATTGCAAAAAAAATATGCAATTTTATTTAAAAAAATTTGCATCGTAGTTGTCAAATAAGAGTAAAGTTGTAATAAAAACCGTCATTATTATGCTTTTGATGACAATTTCATCTGACTGTATCGGGAACATTCTACCATTTTACCATGGTTGTAATATACATTTTAATGCCTTCAAAACAACGGTCGTCGATTTTCATGATCAAGTCGATTGGAAAATTTAATAGGTTTCTGAAAAAGGGTTTAATCAATTTATTCACAAGTTCTGTGTGTGTATTCATTTAGATTAAACGCGCGGCGGACAGTAGTTTCGTAGTTTGCAAATAAATAAGTGAATTGTATAAAATTTGGAATAATTGTTTACTTTAGAAAACCTATTACGGTAGTATTCAGGACTGTGTCTTTTTTCATCAAATTTATAATTATTTATTCAAAGTTATGTACATCCAGAGTGGATTTTACATTTTGTTACATGAATCGAACCAGAAAACAAGCAAAACTAAACCTAAGCGCACAGGTCGGGATAACATCTAAGCCCCGGTATTGTCCAACACGAATTCTCTCATTTAAAGTGCTGCCAGCACCAAGTTGAGCAGTCGTTCCACGTCCGCCAGGTCAACGAATCCATTGAATCGTACACAGTCTTTCTGTTGCCATTCGAATTAATCCCAATTCGGCCAAGAATTGATCTTATTTTGTGCGATGCGTGACCTGCCTTTGTACGAGAAGAGTTCCGAGGATGAAAATCATACTTCCAAATATCTCTGATACCAACTGGATTGTATAATGCATAATTAAACAGAAAAGGCTTTAGCTACTAAAATGTATATATTTTTCAATAGAATTGCATAATAATTATTTAAACAACGTGTGGGAAAAATGATCCATAATCAAACTCAAGTAGAGTAATATATACGAGTGTTTAAATATGTGTTTTTCCAACCAGTTTTTTACAAGATTTTATACAATTCGCATATTTTTCCGCGAAATATGTAGTAGTAGTAAAGTAAAGAATAAGAAGACAACCCATTACTAAATTAAGGTCTATACACATACAATTAAGGAAAGAAATTGTCAAGCAAATAGAACTTTCAGTCTTAATTTTTAATTATATCACACAAAGAGAGCACCAATCACTGTATTACTGGTATTCCTGTAATAGCACTCATCATTTGAACCACATTTAAAAGCCAGAAACAACATTTAAGATAAATTTTTCTTGTTGTCATTTATTTTGAAAAAAAAACTTAAAATGATTAATAAGTCAAAGTCTACTTTATTATAGATACATGAAAAATGTCAAAATATATATTCCTTCTAGGCTACTAAGTTCAAAAATTTTAATTTTTAGTAGTTGAATTTTAGTACAAAATACTAACTTTGTGTATTTACACGATTTGTAATTGTCTGAGGGTATTGAATTATACTTTTTTCAACACTGTACGTTTATAAAACAATTTCTAGATTAAGCATTGGCTACTAAAATGTATATATTTTTCAATAGAATTGCATTTAAGATATAAGAAATAACTCCTACATCAAACCTCAAATTGAAAGTGTCTATTGGTACTTACATAAAAAGCTCCTTGGACGAACTATCCATGATGAATAGTATGCAACGTCAGTGAATATAACGTAATCCTTCGTATTGCACAAGGTACTATTCTCACGACTTGTGCTAATTGAGACTATTCCTCTCAGTTTCCACACTCCATTCTCCTCAAAGTACATTCCTCCTCCACTATCTCCGTTACAGACACTGGTTCCATTCCGGTACCCGGCACAAAATGTCGAATCTGACAGGAAATGCCCGAAGAATAGTCTATTTGAATCTAGACAAGTTGCAAATGGAACTACAGGCATCGTTGCTTCTCGTAAAATATCTGAGGTCTTATCTTTCTCCGTGAATCCCCATCCGACAACTGTCCCGATCTTATTCTCCACTTCCGAGATGGATTGCCTGTTACTGTCCCACAAGCAAATTGGTTGAATGTAGGTGTTAAATGAGAGTTCTCCTGCTAATTTCACTTTGGCAATATCATTTGAGAGTCGAGTAGAATCAAAATTCGGATGGATTTCGATAGAACTGGCCGGGAATTCCACGGTTTTTGTGTCCAAATTTAAGAGATTATGCTTTCCGAAATGTAACACCATTCTCTGGGGAATAATAATCCTCCCCAAGGGGTCAAAAGCACAATGAGCTGCTGTGAGAACCGTGTCTTCACTGATTATAGTGCCTCCACATTTGTACGAAATTCCCTGAGCCTCCCGATGGTAAATTGCCACGTGCCAGGGATAAGACCCTGGCTCGGTTTCATATCCATGGGTCACCAATGGGCGGTGATCGAGTTTCCGAACTCCACACTCCGTATTCGCACATTTTAACAGGAATAAAGTTAAAAACAGACTGGCCAGATTAATAAACATTCTCTCATTCCACTTTGCAAACAACTAATGATCATCAAATGTTGTTAATTATTAATAATATTTCGTTGAACTTTCAGCGGGGTCAGTAAATAATCATTTTTTCCCGTAGTATTGATAACATGTGTATTGCAATTATGTATAAAAAAAAATACACACTCTTCTCTATTTATAAACACATACAGTGAAATCTCCTTATTTCCGAAAAAAAAGTTTTAAGCACAAATAATACAATTGGTCTTTAATTTCTCGACCTAAGCACGTCATTAAAGAATAGTTGTTTGTGCTACAAGGCGGGGTGTAAAATGAACCATTTATTAACGAAGAAACAAGTGTGAAATACTTTTTACATTATTCGAAGGTGTAATATTAACATTTCAATCGTCAAAGTAACCACGAAATACGTCACTTTGCACCACTGAGTGCTGTAATATTTCATTTCAACACTCTTTTTGGAAGAAGAATCACTTATTTTCAAAGTAAAAGTGAAAATGACATAATTGTCAAAGGGATGCTTGATTAAATTTTGATTAATATATATGATTGTCGTTTCCAATGATTACTAGATGACACACTTTAATTGCGATTTTTTGCTATTATTTTTGCTCAGAATGTAAAATATTGTTCAACATTGTATTGAAATTGGGCTTTTCAGCATCTCGGAAGAATTGCGACCCTCGGTGCCCTCGGGTCGACAAAATTTCTTCCTCGGATGCTGAAAACTAAGCAATTTCAGTACAATGTTGAAAATAACTATTTCCCACTTTTGATATAAAAAGTACTTGTTTTCATTAATTTATGCTTCAATAAATAATGAAACTTTTCTAAATGACACATAATAATCATCACGGCTTGAAAAACTGAAAGAATACAGGCATGAAAAATGTACTATAGAAATGAAAAGATACAACTTCATTAACAAATACAACTTATCATTCGACTTCTTCTTCTTCTTGTCAATGAACAACGCCAAATCTTTAAAAATAAATTAGTGTTTTTACTTTTACTCCCCTTTTTGCTTTAATTACATAAGAGCCACCAATGTAGTTCTATTACAGATTTAGTGTCTCCTACTTTACTTGCCATAGATAGCCAAACACCAGCAGTTCTCGGGTTTGACCCTGCTTGAGGGTCAATCAATGACCAAGACTTTGTCAACATCAATTTCTTTTTCATATCACGATTTTATATGTGTGTTGTATAATTTGATAGGCAATTTAATAAATCTGAAAAAAAATCATAAATATATACTCATTTTTCCATCAAAAGTGAACTTTTCTGATTATATATAGGGGAAATATGTACAAAATGACATACATGGACAAAATGGCATAAAGGGTGTTTCTGGATTT
>JXOV01005396.1:0-10459 GCA_001014945.1 Clogmia albipunctata
TTACAAACTTTTTCATTCCTGAATTGAACAACCATAGGTCCTGGATATCATATTCAAGACCTGTGGTTTTAACAGGACGGCGCAACTTGTTAAACAGTTCGTGTCACAATCGATTTATTAAAAGACGCGTTTGGTGACCGCTTAATTTCACGTTTTGGACCTGTGAAATGGCCTCCAAGACCTTGTGTTTTAACACCGCTAGACTACTTTCTGTGGGTCTATGTAAAGTCATTGGTCTATGCGGATAAGTCACAAACACTTAACAATTTGGAAGACAACATTCGCCATGTTATTGCCGATATACGGCCGCATGTGTTGGAAAAAGTCATCGAAAATTGGACGTCCGAGCCAGCCGTGGTGGTCATATACCAGAAATCATATTTAAAATGTAATGCCACAAGATAATCTTTAGGATAAATAAAATTCATGTAAATCGAACAATCCATCATTGTTTTATTGCAATTTACCTCTAAAAACACCCATTATATTATCCATCGAAAATCTTTTGATTAGAGCCCAAATATTCTAAGAGGATTTAACCAAACTAACAATTTCAAATAAAATTAAATTCCAATAAATGTAGATCTTAATTGTTTCAATTGAGTTAATAATTATTTTAAAAGATAATTGTTTAAACGTTCTAAATGAGTGAGTTAGTACGAGATTTATTTTGAAGTTTAATTAAAGACATTTCCAAGCAAATAATTTCTTGTCCGGAATCTTCCAGTCCGATTCGGTAGAAACTGCCTACGATTTTGTTAATCGGACTGTAAGATTCTAGGCAACAAATTATATGGGCGGTATTAATTAACACTATAATAAGGGAAAGATTGATTTAACTTGCCTAAGTACGAATTCGATGGTGAACCAAATAACAACAATTATCTCCATCCGGAACAGTAAATCGATTGCTTCGTCTTCATACTCATCGATAGTCGAGAATACGCTTAAGGCCAAACATGTGAACACCATTAGGAATCTGGAATGAAATGAAGAGAGACACACATGACAATACTTAATTCGATGTGACTTGGACATTTGCAAAATCGAACAGTTATTATGCTAAATCGAACAACGACAATGAAATCAAGGAAATGGAAAAGGACCTTGTTTCCCTATTAAAATGCGATTTAAATCAGTGTTTATCGTGTAATAATACAAATGATGTCTGCAATTGTGACGTACTGTAATATTGATTTAATATTTTATTGATTGCATTCGACTGAAGGGAGGTCTTCCATTTATAGTATGCCTCCATTTCGCCAAACATTTCACATTTAAACGATGTCAGTCAAGTTGGGGAAACAAATTCTATTGATCAAATGCCCACAAACCGAATCTCGATTCATTTCGCTTGTCGATGCCGTTAAAAATTGTAAATGATCGGATTTCGCAATCAATTTGCAAGCTTGTTAAGCTCAATCTGGTCCAGAAATGATTGATGGAGCTTGTGAGGCATTTGTTCGAACGTTCATGTTGTTTTCTACAAAACTGGCGCTCAGAAGCAGTCATCACTATTTGAACTGTGACACGACTGTTAACATGACAAAATAACGATGGTTCTTGACCTTAAACTGTGAAATAATTTCGTATCGATTTGTAATATGCTTAAAGGGGTTTTCAAGACTTGTTTAATATTGTCTTCTTAAATGGTTTAAGTACATTCAAGGAATAATTCAAGATGAAATGATTATTATAAATTAGTCACCCTTAATATTTTGGACTATAATATCTAAACTATTGCCAACTCTAATTATTTTGAAAAGCGTTTAAGAATTGCCAAATATGAAATTTGAAATAAAAGCTTCAGAATTAAAAATGAAAGGGGTGGCTTACTCTTAAAAGGTAGCGGTGTAATTTTTTTGTATATGAATTTTCCGTGGTTTTATCAAATTTTTTAAAATTTGTTTTTGTTAACAAATTAGGCGTGGCTCACCCTTATCACTTAAGTGTGAAAAAAACTATATGTTAATCTACCCAGATACAACCTTTATAATGTAATAAAAAAAAGTGAAAAAGTTATAAGAGTAGCTCACGCTTAATACGAAAGAGTGTGATTTTTTGCTTTATGTTATAATGCTGAATCATAATCAATGATGAAAAAGCATCTTTTAAAAAAAAATGTGTTTTTAAAACTTGGGGTTGCTCATCCTTAATATTTAGGGATTTAAAAAATAAACGGTTATATACAATTTCATAAATATTGATAAAGCCAACTGTTATTTCCCGCTTATTGTTAAAATCTATACAAAAGTGAAAAAAAAAATGTATTCAGTTGCGTTCATCGTGGCGTTTTTTTTACGAAACATAACTACCATTATTAAATGTTACTAACTTTGTACAATATTGAGAATGATTTTTAATATAAAATAAAATGACTATAAATACTTAAATTTTCTAGTCTAAAACACATTTTTATTATTATCCAAATATTTCTCATTATCAGATAAATTGAACTGTATAAAAACCAATACATTTTGGGATAACCAAAAATTGGTCATAAATATGATTAACGCGAAAAATGCGTTTGAAACGGTTTTGAAATCGTTAAAAAAGTAGAACAAAAATTGATTATTAATTTTATTACCGCTCCCCAGCCATGTATCAAGCGTGGGAGTAGTTCTCAACCCGGAAGCTCCTGTTTATTCGCCAGAGATTTGACCGAATAAATTACGAATTGATGCTCAGCCTGTAATGTATTTCGGGCAGTGTCCGATCGATTAGATCAGTCCGACACGAATTTCATTACAAAACCTAATTAATTGTGTCGGAATCATATTAAAGGCGGAAAATATCTCTGCATCGACATCCAGATACATATGCGGATTAGGACTTGTGGGCAAGAGGGCCGATAAAAGGATGTAATCGGTTTTTGAGACGGTGTAATCGATGTTTACCGTCATTTGAATCAATAGTAAGATATTTTGTCATCGATAAATCGGAATAAATAATTATCTTTTAATGTACCAACGATCCTTCAGATTTTAGAAAATTATGTAATTTTTTTATTCTTCAAATTATAATTAATAGTATTTAACAAATTAGGGGAAAAAATTTGTCAATATTTTATTGCATTAAAAACCTTATAATCAGTGCTTAAATTAAATTTATCTCACACTTTAAGATTCTAAGATCCACAGAGGACAAAAGCTGCCCTAAATGAACTCTCTTGATTTCTAACTAAAGAATTTCATAATTATAATGGCAATTTACTATAAATAATTTGAAGAGCACTCAACTTAAGTTTGTGAGAGGTAGTTAAAGACTAAGAAAAAGGGCCTTTAAAGGGTGCTTATATTAGTACTCTTATAAAGAAACAGAGTTTCATCTATAAGAGTAATAAGAAATAATAGTAATTTTGGATAATTCTGTATTTCTTGATATTTGTCACATACAATTAAATTGAATACAAGTGCTTGGACAACTTTGTTACCTATTCTAATTATCAATAATTTTTAACAAATTGTGTAATCAAATTAAAGGCAAAAGGGTTATTCATCATGTAGTACAGATCCACCAGGCGTCGTCATCTGAACTCATATTAAAAATTTATCCTAGAAGTGATTTTTTTGGAAAAATATGCTTAAGACAGATAATATCTTGGTCCAGCTTTCGATTTAAGAGAGTTTTTTCAACAAAAATACTTTCAAAACAAATACAATTTGATGCTTTGATGTCTGTGTAGAATATGTCATCAATGGAAAAGAATTCTACTCAAAAGGCAATGACGCATTTTCCACAACAAGGGAATTCCATAGAACCGACTTTTTAACTTTATGCTTAAATATGATTTTTTTTCGTTAATGAAATTATAACCATTTTAAAGAACTAAAGCAAAAAGTCGAAATTATACAATTAAGTTTAAGGGTTTTTTTCGTAAGTCGAAATTTTCTCCTTAATTTCATTTCAAATTATTGATAATTTTTCAAAATTTTAGTTTTTAATTTTTCCACTGAATAAAAAATACTAATTTGAATGATAAAAATATATGTTAATTTGAGGCTGATCCGTCGCCACAAGAACTTTTAATCTCCTAAAACAGCTTATCAAGACAAATTATTCGATTTTCAATCTGAATCATAACAAAATGTTTGTCAAACATACACAAAAATGTAATTTGTTGTCTGCGAATAATTAAAACGATGAGAACCGTTCATTATGTTTTTGTTTGTATGGTAATAATTTGCTTTGTTAAACCACACAATGCCAGTTTTATTGAAATTATAACAGGGTAGTGTACTAAATTTTGCATAATTTTGCCGCAAAACAGTCAATTAAGTGTTATTTTCAAGGTTTCGTTTTGTTAGTCTCCATAAGCATTTCCAAAATAAACTAATTTCTGTATTAAAATATAATCTTTTTACTCTATTCAAAATGATTTCATTATCAAATATGAAAGTTTTAAGATCGTTTTCATTCTCTAGATGAATTATTATGAATTACACAAATATTTATCTATTTAATTTATGAAAATATACTTGTGAGCAACTTCATTACTTTGGGAAATTTCTTTTCGAACTGGAAAAGTTGGTATTTACTAATGTAACGAGGAAATTTATTAAATTCAATTGTTGTTGAAATGAAAACTTACTGATAATTCATACAATAGTTTGATTCCTTTTTAACCCTTTTCTACAAAGTTTGATTACTGTTACTTAGTTTTATTACTCACTTGTTAAATGAAAGATTTCAATTAGAGTTTAAGCTCGATCCTATTTCTCAGAACCTTGCCTTGACGGCGGTCAGCTCAAGTTTCCCTCTACAATATGTCTTACACTCTACTTTACTCTACCTGCTAATAATAAACTAATCAATGGAATACTTTGAAAGAGCGGTGCGTAATTCACTTCAAGAGAAATGGACTTTTTTATCACATCTGTGAAACTGATTTCAGTAGTAATTTAATGTCATACAGTTGTAGATCTCTCTTTAAAAGACTAATTAATCACAGTCTGAAACTATAATTTCAAGTTCATAAACCTGGGCTTAGAATCACTAGTTATTGGTAGTCGACAACATGTGCTGCTCTAAATTTGTATTTTACTCTCTGTTTCTTTTACATAACATAGACCTAAGTTATTGGTAAATTAGGTTAAAGAGTACTTCTGGAACATAATAAAATGACAACCGAAATTAATGACCATCCGAAATTATTTGTATAGTTTAGGATTTCTTTACTATTGTCGATGTTCTATTGTAAGCTTTTTCATATATCCTTGTTACAATTTTAAATAACTGTTTTTGCAAATTGTAAGCTTGATATAGTCTTTTACTATAAATATACTAATTTTTAAAATTGTGGCATATTCTAATCGAGATTTATTGATAAAAATCGGTAATCATCGAAAATCTCTTTTGAAATACAAAAAGTACAAAAATACTATTAAACAAGATAAATTCTCTAATTTGATTAATAAAAATAGACAACAAAAATAACTTTTGAAATTATGAAGAATATTTTAATTAATTACTTTGAAAGATATTGATTTGGTGAACGATTGAAATTGGCCCACTTAAGGTGTACAGCTTCATGCGGGTCAATCTTATACAATTCAAAATCTTAAAAGATTTACATCAGTTCCAACATTCTTTTCAATAACACTGTTACTTGAGCATATAACAACTCCCAATTCTATTATTTGCAAACCCATCAGCACTTAGTGTCATGTAAATTATGACTTTTCTCTCTACAATAGATTTTCTCGACTAACCTGAAAGCTTTTATCAAAGGTAAAATTGTCCATTTCTTTGGATTTGTGTCTGAGAGGAATGCGATACAATAATTACATGTATAAGTATGTCTAAAGCGGTAAATTAAAAAAAAAATATCGTTAAGTAATATACGAGTATTATAAATTTAATGGTGTTTGTAAATTTTGAAAATGAAGAGAGTTACAATTAACCTTTAAGAATTTCGATTTTTTTTGGATTAAATAGAAGTTAAATAAAAAAATTCAATTAAAGGAAATGATTAGTTTATGAATTTAGTATTTTTGTACATGACGCTTTAATTAATATTAGTCGCGCGCCACCTAGAAGGGCAGCAAGCTTGATTTGCTTGACTCAACTCGGTTTCAAACTGAGTCAGCTTCAAATGTATTGTGTCTGGAAATTTCCAAATCGACACGTTCGCCATCTAGTATCACTTTTTAAAACTAATAAATTTTGTTTTATCAGAAATGGCGTATCTAACGAAAACATTTGGAAAAATCTAAAAGTATCATATTGCACTTTGTTTTTAACAAATTATTACCATTATTTAGTCCATTACTCTCGATTAACTCGTTTAAATCTATTTCTTCACTTGCCATTTTAGTTTTACGAAAATTCAAATCAAAATATTGTGCAAATAAATTCAAATTTGAAGTTTCGTTAAATAATAGGCGCGTTCACTTTTCAATTTTAAATTGATATTTTGCCTTTAAAACATGGTTCAAACATGATCTTGGACATTTTTTGTCAATTAAATAATGTCATCTCCCANTTATAAATTTATTTTAATTTCTTTAATTTAATGTTTTACACAATTTTAAATTAAAATCATTAATTTGTGTGTAGTAGTATTGGTTTCGTCTACAAATATAAATTGAATTCCAATATTCCCAACAGTATTCCAATATTCCCAGCAGAATTCCAATACTCCCTTGTTTTTCGCCGCGGTTTACCACCATTATGTTTTGACTTAATTCAAAGCACATGCTTAAGAAATAAAAACCTCATAGATAAAAAAAACCGTGATATCTTTGAAAAAAAATTAAAATCTTTAAATTTGACTTATTTTATATAATATGGACACATTGATTTTTCGATATCTGAATAAAAACAAACGTATTCATTTTCAATGAAAAAATAAAAGAAATGTCGCAGTCGGTAGGATTCGAACCTACGCTCCCAAAGGGAATCTGATTTCTAGTCAGACGCCTTAACCGCTCGGCCACGACTGCTTGTTGGAGACGATCACTTTCAAAACCCCAAAGTTAATCAGCGAAATTAACTGACTAGCCAAAATTGATGCGAGAGCAATTTTTTGTTTAAATGTACTATTTATAGACGAGTCGGAATTGAATTGCTTTAGTCTGGTAAACTTTGTGTTTTGATTTAAAGTCAATGTATGGGCCACATATTTTTATAGTTTTTTTTTTCTTTTTCAACATAATTATTTCACAACACAATATAACATAATTATACTATTACATTTGTAAAATTTAATAAATAAAAGGTGGAAAACAAGATATTTAAAAAAGTCACGATGAATTGAGACACATCAATAAAAACAAAATTAAGGATTGATCACAATAAACCAAATCTTTCCATTTGTAACCATAAATCTAATGAAATTGGTATCAATAGAAATACAAACTAATTAAATCCAGGAAGTATAAACTTTTATCTAATTATCTAAAGTTGATGTATGGAGGAAATTGGAGCGAGTGCGAAAGCATTATTAATGATTTTAGGGAAGATTGAGAACGAGATTATGGTGGGGCGTCTACTTAATCCTTAAATTTTCCTCCTACCGGAGGACTTAAATATCAATAATTAAAAAAATAGTTTAATTTTCTTGATGTTTAATTTTATAAGTAAGATACAACCTACTTTCAAAACAGCACATATTTTTAAGATATAGTATTTTAAAAGTTAATTTTTGAAATTTAAATTTTGATGAAATTCCTTATTTGAAGAAAAAGGTTTAAATTGTTAGGAAATTGGAAAAAATCCATTAATTTTTACTTTCAAATTAGAAAAAAATATAAAAACATATTAATAATTTTTAAAAAATTATAGTTTTATTTTTTAAAAAATTCATAACTTTGATAATAATAATAAGCCTTGTCATTTTCGAGATGACGATCCAAAGTGGATCATAGACTGTTACAGTTTCTCCACCTTGATCTGTCCTTGGCCACACTCCTCAGTTGCTGGGTCGACATCATTCCTGTTTCCTTTTGTACGGATCTTTGAAATTAACATTATTACAATTGTAAAAAAAAAATTATAAAAACAATATCTTCTTTAACCCTTTCTAAAATTTAACATTAAATTTCATTATTTACAAGGAGAATTTAAAAATGTACATGCTTCGCAAATGTTTCACGTGAAATATTTAATTGTAAAGTTACCGTTAACGATTTGAATTCCTCTTAACTACCTGGTCATAAGGCAAATGCTTACTTTATTGTGACATGTAACATTTGTTTGCTTTAATTTATGTAAAATAAATTTCTAATTAAAGCAATAAAAGGCTATCAATATAATTTACTTACATTACAGTTAAGCAGATTTATATCTAAAATCTATGTAATGTGCCAAAAATCGAATGACAATAATTATATGGCTGTTAAAACGGTAAATATTAAAATTTTGAAACACGAACATTAGTTATTTTGAAATATAGTCACGGTCCTATGGCATAGCCGAGACCAATATTTTGTATAGTTAAAAGGTAACAATGGCGACCAAATTTTGACTTTGAGACAAATTTCTTAGATAGTTTATGACAATTTTTTTTTCACTAATAAAATAAAAATTCAATATTTTCACTGAGTACCATAATGTGAAATATTTCGAAACTCAAATGGATATCGAAAAGCGAATGTTTCAATACGGGAGTGAGAAAACATTTTTTCGGTGTTAGTTATTTGAATGAAAAATAAATATTGCTATTTAACAAAATCACAAGGTATTTAGAATTCATCGGCGTTAAGCACTCGACGATTCAAAGTTGAAGATATGTTGCGGTAGCATTTCAGACACATTTTCATTAAGAAAAGGTTATTCAGCAGCCTTAGTATTTAAATAATAACTTTTAATTTAACACTATTGCATTTTATTATGAAAAATAAATATGAAATCGAAAATCTAAGCGTTTGATCAAAACATCTTTTTTCTCAGAAACGTACCTGTTTAAATTTTGGTAATAAAAATAACGTTTTTTCTTTCATAATTGGGTTGGAAAAAAAGGCCATACAATATAAAGGTATTTTACTACTTATTCACTTAAAGAAGTATTAAAGATTATAAATCCATACAATGATTTCAAAATGGATTGTCCTTTCTCTAGTTCCAAATCTGATCCTGAACACGAATGCCATAATCGTTAAAAGGGCATCAAAAAAAGAAAAGGAAAAAATAAACTCTTATGCTGGTTAACGGAGAATTGATTCGGGAGAATTTCATTTAACGCCTCCACCCAAACAAAGAAATATGCAAGTAAAATTATAAATTGGAACGTCACTTTGGTAAATATCTTTTTAAAAAATTAGCTTCAATCAGAGTTGTGAATTTCTTAAATTGTAAAAAAACTACTGAATAAAATTCAAATCAGACAATTTATGCTTAATGTGTTTGAAAATGATGTACAAATTATTCAAACAAGTTCACAAATGTGAATCAAAATTAACTGATGGAAGGTTTATATCAATAGAAAGCACATAAGATATTTAGGGGTTCACCACAAACCGCATCAATTCACTAGAGCCAAGAACCGTCCACCATTCATCCGAGATCCTACTTTATGGCCCATGACAGAGACTTCGGAGACTGGCTGGCAAACTGAGCGCTGCGAAATGAGTGCGCTGAATCGATTACGGCAAATGTCAAGTTGTCGATGATGATAGTGGTTAGGAGTCATCCACACCTCGTCATTTTTTCTCCCTATTTCGTACTCAGTCTCAACCAAATTAGTTTACATATGTACGGTTTGATATTCATTAACATAAAATATGAATTATAATAGGGGAGCCTATGAAACTTATGTAAGTTTAAGTTAATACCGATATTTGTATACTTTTCTGTCACAAGTAATCAGTGTATGTACCTTTTAACAATAAAGAAGACAATTTGATAAAAGTGGAAGTAAATTAAGCAGGGTGAGGCACATACCACAATATTCTCCAGCTCAGCCAACGATGACGACAATGAGGTGGATAATAGTCCTGACAACGTTTACAGTCGTTAAATATAAATAGGACTACAGCACATAAGAAGTGGGATAGTGGCAAGTTCCTTTCGGAATAGCTTTTGGCAATGACTAGCTTTAAATATCCCATGATAGACTAAAATAGAGAAGGAGGAAGGGAACAAACGAGGAATCTGTGCCAAACTTTATAGTTTTGGACAGCAACAAGTAGAGCTGGACGAACAGAGGATGGGTTTTCAGAGCAAATAAACGGTGTGTGATAATAAAAAGGCCATAAATTCCCGTCCATTGGTTATATCCTCTGTTGCTGTTCAAATGCAGCTCATTCGGACTCGTTAGTCCGGACTATTTATACTGTTTTAGCAACAAATGATTTAACAAACCATAATTCAATACTCTGCCAAAATAAATGTGAAATTCAACACAATATTTGCCAAACTAAAATGATTCATACAATTTCTATTATGAACAATTTCATTCAATTTGCAACAATTTCTAACAACCAAACTCCAGGCAAATTGGGAAATCTTTGCCAAAAGT
>JXOV01005403.1:0-43689 GCA_001014945.1 Clogmia albipunctata
CAAGCTGGCAAGACGACGTTTGCCGGGTCCACCTTGTATTATTTAAAAAATAATAATTTAGTATAGAGTGACTCATAAAACATTTAAAAAAATTAATATTTTTTCCACACTTTCTCAAACTTTTAAATGAAAACTCGAAATGTTTTGCACAGCGTAACAAAGGTCTGGCGTATTTTCATTAAACGTCATCACCCCAAATATGTATGGTATACGCACGCAATGCCTTTATTTGTTTTGGTGTATTTACTAACGCAAATAAAAAATTTTATTGAAAAAATTGAAATCCAGGTAATTTACACAAATTAAAAAAATATTTAATTGTGATTGTTATATTTTCCTAATTTATTAGCTTAATTACCGACTTTTGTTGAATTATAATGTTTTATTTTTTATTTCACATTTCAAATCAACTATTTGCGCTGTTATCAATAATTTAAAGAGTTTCTGTATTTTATAATTAATCGTCCCGTTGGTTGTACATGAAGAGAACTGTAGTGTGTAATGTGTATGTTGAGAAAAGAGATTCTAAATAATAATACCTGCGCTGGGAGAAGAAGAAGAGACAGACAAAAAAAGCAGGTGAACAACAAAGAGAGACCATGATCATTTCATTTGTGCTCTAGAGTTTGACCAGAACCCAGTGCGTTTGCGGTACCGGGGAAACGTTATAATACACAAAAGACTGAAAGAATTTAAGTGCTTTCTTAAGAAATTGACATATAATTATCAATGCTAATGTGATTTTAATTGTGGCAGGTTAATAATCCGTAGTGCTAATTGCGTTGTGCTGGTGTCTGTGTTGTGTGTGAAAAATAATCCAAAAGGCGCCAGGAACTTGTGAAAAATGAGCATGTTACGTGGTAATTGAGAATTTTCAAAATCACTACTGCAATTCTCGATTAAGAATAAAAATTAATAAAAAAAACTAAACAAGTGTACGAGTAGTAACGTTAACGGCAATTAGGATTATTCTTGTACACCAAGCAGAGGCGCACTCCACCACCAACCACATGCTTCTTTTTTATTTGTTCAACGACTATAAGATAAGAATGGAATGGAAAAAAATCACTAGCTTAACAAGAGTAAGTGGTATTGCATTTAATTTAAACAAAAAAAAACTTGTACAGCGATGGAACGAACAAAATTAAAAATAATAGAAAAGTAGTGCGGTTCAACTTGTGACCTTGTCCTTAGCAAATTCCACTGGTCGCCAGTAGTATTATAGAAGAAATATGAACAGATTTACGGTAACAGTTCTCGGTTTATTTCTTGGCGGAAACCGTTATGTTGGGCGAGCATTGGTAGGATTTTAATAAAAATTGACTCACATTGGTTGGGGGGTATACTGTTAAAATAAGAAAGAAAAACCGAAGAAAGAGACATAGGAGGAAAGAATTGACGTGCTCTTATCGTCTTCTGAGTGATCCCATCTCACGGTTGCAACTTATATGACTTTGCAATTTCCGCATTTATTTCTTCCCATCTCTTTGGTCTTTTCTTTGCCACCACAAACACACATACACGTTCTTTTTACAACGTATACGACGTATGATCATCTTCTTCTACGCCAAGAAGAAGATAGTAATAAACGGAATCCACGTCCAAAATTATATTGAAAACCATTAGCAAGAACAACAGCTTCATCGAAGAACGGCCCCACAGCAAAAGAGCGAACGGGATAATCAAGATATGTTCTTTCTTGGGCCTCGAGATTGTGTGGGTATCAAGTTTTATGGGAAAAGTACCGTTTTATTTGTTTAAAAATTAGTCATTTTCAATGCTAAATCTGAAGAGCTACAATACAATTCGAGTGTTGGTGTGTGGCTTAGTTAATACCTAAATGATCAAACAAAATAGATGTGACTTTCAAAGTCTCTGATAATAGTTTATTTGTCCCATTTCTTTCAATATCAATGCAGTAACCTTTCACTTGTATTCTAATTCGCATATGAATTATGTGAAAGCCTCTCATTGTTTTATCTCCAAATACTAAACCCACTATTCTTATTCATTTCTTGGAATAATCTCATGCCAAAATCGGTTAGTGATTAACAGTAAATTTTGTAGAATCAACGGCGGATCAAAACTCATATTTATTGTTTTTTTGTTTCTAGAATTCATTTTATATAAATGGTTAATCGCATTTTGCAGATGTTGGGGTTGGCTATCTTAGTATTACTACAAATTCACACTGAAAGCACAATAGCTGAAAAGCAACTGCGGCCAGAAGGCGGTCAAGAATTATTTTCACGATTAGCAAATAGGTCACAAAATCAAGCACAGGTGGGACAGTGCAGTGGGGGTCGAGGCTTGAAATACATTTCTGGAGACGCTCTAACAGATTCCACAGACTGTGTTGGACCCAATAATGCTCCTTATCCCAGGTTAGTGGCGTATGCAGTCAAACTGGCTCTGGTAAAATATGTAAATTTTCTTTGATTTTAGTTCAACAATTGCACGAATGTTTGGCGGCAAGAATGTGGCCACAATGGGATCAGCGAGGCGAGGTCGACAAATCCATTTTACAGCAACGCTTGATCCTGCCATAACGAAAGCAGCTCTTTTGAAAGCCTACAGCATGGCCAACAGCGAAGAAGAACAAGTATCGAGCCGATACGGTAAGTCAAAAGACGACGCTTGCCAGGCCAACCACTCTCACAATCTGGGACAATTGTATTTGTGGAAAAATCACCAAGAAAAGAATTGCCGACTTTGCTTTTGAATTGCCCCGTCCGCGTGCATGACTTCACTCCATGATAATGATTGTCGCCGCTCGACTTTTTCCCCATAAACATGACTGATTCGAGAGTCCATTGAAAAATAAATTGAGATCTCAAAATATGTGTGTAAATAGGTTAATTAATTACTGTTTCTCCGTAAAAACTTGGCTTTAGAATTTCCCTGCTTTTCAAACAATTGTTTTAGAGGTCAGTGGTCATGTTTTATTACACTTTCTTCGAAAGGTCAATGTCAACTACATCCAAATACACTTTTACCATTATGCAGTTGAATCCTTTCAGTTTTACATCAAGTTTAAACGGATTATAATAAGTTTTCAAAACATACATTCGGACAATTCCGTTCCATATATCAACATGGATGGAGGTTTCAATTGTTTTCCAATTATTGGGCCATAATACGTGACTATTTTGCCAATTCCAATAAAATGAAATTGAAATCTACAGTACCCTATTGTTAGCCACAAATGTGAAACTGACTTTCGAATTAATGCTTAATCCTCCCATTTTTATGTTTCCAGGTAGATCACTGAATTCTGGATCTGAACAATGTCAAGGCATTCCGACAAGATTATGCAAGACTAGATATAACACTACTGCACCCATGTACGGAGTAAGTCTTACGTCTGGACAGCCAGTAACGATCGTCCAAAAGTTTCCCGACCTATTGCAGCAAGTAGTATTCGAAGTATGTGAATCTTCTGAATGCGACGTTGTCCGGGGTGAATGTACACAGACGTATGTTCCTTATTTGTTTCTGGTAATCCCATTGGGTCCAGTAACTTTGACTGGCCAGGATTATGTGTTAGTTGAAAGCGGTTGCGTATGTAAGCCTAAAAGCCAAATAGGTGTAACGCAGCCCAATTGATGTAAAATATTTATTACTTTTTGTGCATTAATGTAGGAATCCCGTTATTAAAGCAATATTTAACTTTTAAACTGTATGTATAATATATTTATAATAAAATTTTAAGTGGTCTAAATGTGTGTTTCTAAAGTTATTAAATCATATTTGCAGGACTGATTTCAAGAAATGGTATAATAATAATAGAAGAAATGGTAAATAATAAATATATTTTGATATATAATTTTGATGTAATAAAGATCAGTTTAAACTTATTATTTTCTGCTTTTTCCTATTCATATTTCCTACCTATATTGGCATATGATGACTCAGTGTAAGAACTCAATAAGTAGGTCAACAATGACACTGATTACACTGGAGTAATGGATGATTTGATCTGTAGCTGGAACATTCGTCATGTAAGAAGTTATACCCAACAAATAGCTATACTGCTTCTTTATGTTCCGAAAGAGAGGATGTTTACATTGTTATTATTAAAATTATTATTTTGTTACGAAAAAAAATTAATTAACCGTTCCCAGGGGTCCAACTAACCAATTAGTTTCTCATTTCTCAGCGAATAATAAAATCTCTTAGTTAAAAGAGAAAAAATTAAATTTTTTCCCCGAAAATACGTTNCCGTTTTTCCATTTTTTTTAAATAGGGTTTTTGGTAACATTTGAATGCTTATTTTGTTATTATTATTATTATAAANTCCAACTAACCAATTAGTTTCTCATTTCTCAGCGAATAATAAAATCTCTTAGTTAAAAGAGAAAAAATTAAATTTTTTCCCCGAAAATACGTTTGTCCATTTTTTTTAAAAAAAATAGGGTTTTTGGTAAGTTTGAATGCTTATTTTGTTATTATTATTATTATAAAACGTCAAATCCATATGACAGCTGATTTTACGTCAATAATCATGAAGTTCCAAATAATTTTCGCGATTTTCTTTAAAATTCTATTAACTGCCGCAGACGATGAACTTGCAGAAAGTTCTACAGGTCGCTACTCGATAGAGGGTAAAGTCTACCCACCGGAACTGTTTAGCTCGTCAAATTCAATCAATTGGCAGCAAACCACAAAAGTGTCCATCAATGACGAATACTTCGGATTTCTCAAGGAGGACGGATCTTTCGTGATTAGCGGACTACCATCAGGCAGTTATGTCTGCGAAATAATAAATTCCGATTACCTTTATGAGCCGGTACTTATAAAATCTTGTTGATCTTGAATTTTAAATTAAAAAATTTTTGAACTTTTAGGTTCGGGTTGAAATTAACCCAAAAGGAAAATTCAGAGCCCGGAAAGTAAATTATATTCAACCAGCGCAAATAATTCAAGTTCCTTATCCACTCAAAGTTAAGGCTTTGACCAGGTTCAAATATTTCCAAACACGTGAGCAATGGAAGGTATTGTATTAATATTTCCTTTTAAAATTCTATGTATTGTAAATTGTATTCCGATTTCAGATTACTGACTTCTTATTCAGCCCAATGGTGTTGATGATGCTATTACCATTGGTTCTTATGTTGATCCTGCCCAAGCTAATGAGTGATCCAGAAATGCGTAAAGACATGGAGAGCCTTAATCTAAAGGTAGGCTTTTTTTATTTTGTAATTCATTTTTATCACCTATGCTAATTGCCTTTCAGATGCCCAACGATATGCCCCAGATGAGTGAAATGTTGACATCGTATTTTTCGGGTTCTAAACCAAAAGACTCAAAAGAACCAAAGTCCAAAGCTAATCCCAAACAAAGCAAAAAGAGGAACTAATAGAATGGATTTTCTATAGTAAAATGAATTTTTCATATTATCTTCTGTGAACATATTTAATAAATTTATTTGAAGGAAATTCAAAACGGATTTAAAATTGAAATTTATTTCAATAACTATTCCCAAAATAATGTATGTAATTAATGAAATACTTTATTTTCTTCCATATGATCAGCAATGACAATGGAGGAAGAAATCAATTAAACAATCTTCCCGTCAGTGAAACTTATTAAAAAAAATTTAATAATAAGAAAATACACATTTATCAATATACAAAATATATTACAAAAGGTATATACAAAACAAAATTAAAACATCAAAAATATAATAGTTAATGGTAAAAGGCATAAATGAACTTTAATGGTATTACTGTTGGAAGAGCCAAAGATTGATTTAAAAAAGTTCTTTCTTTTTGGAGATAGTTCATCAAAATTATCCGATAAATTACGACATTGCGAATTTATCCAACTACCCAATTCTGATGTACTTTTCTTGGCTATGACGCATATTTGTAGATCAGCCAAACTATTCTCCAGCTCACTGATTAGCAAACGAATTGATCGTTTAGTGTAGTCCAACGATTTTTCCCATATAATTTCGCCATTGTCCTTTTCTCTAATTGCCACATAAAAATCGGAAATGTCTCGTTTTCCAGTCACATACCAGTAGGCCGATATTGTGCCGCGAGATCTAAAATTAAATAGTTGGAAATAGGTCAGATACAATTCAATACTATTAAAAATTGAATTACATTTTAATTGATCTAAATTTTATGTCGGGTAATTCGACGAACTTGTCATTTTCTTCAGCACAGTTGAGTAGATAATCAGGAATATTAATAATAGATTGGTTGTATAAAGTACTTGGCGCTTGGCAGTGAATGTTTGTCAGAAACTCTGGTTTTGTTAGTAATGTCCCCGTATATTCTGTTAAAGGTCGGATATGACAATCACAGAATAGTGGATTGTTTTCGAATTGTAACTCCATTCCTCCGATGACCTTTTGAATAATATTCTGGTCCAAAGATTTGATGAGGTTATTTTTTACATCGAGTATTTTCAGTTTCGTTGCATTGGATATTTTCCCAATTGGCAGTTCTTGAAGACTGTTGTCCCTGAGTATAAGAGTGGTGAGATTATCAGGTAACGTAAAAATATCGTTCACATTGGAAATTTCAGTTAAACCGTTTGCAGATAGATCAAAAACTTCCAAACTAGTCAAATTTCCAATCACTCCATTATGAATGAAATTGATGTTATTATGAGCTAAGTTCAGTTCTTTCAATTTGCCGGTTCCATACTTTAGGTCGGCACTAATGATTGGGATCGAATTGAAGCTTAAGTCGATTTTATACAGTTTATAGGGGTAATATGGATTGGAGGGAAAAGTTTTTCGGGACAGGAAGCTAAACTTGTTTCGGCTCAAATTGATCTGAAAGTAGAAAAACATTAGTATGAAAATTATGTAAAATATTTTTGCACAAACCTCTTCTAAACTTAAAAGCGGTTCTAAGATGCTGTTTGTCTTATTGTCCAATTTTTCAATAGAATTGTTCGATAGATCCAAAATCCTCAAAGAAACTAAATTTTGAAAGGCATTCATGTTATCCAGACTCTTTAAAGCATTTGAAGATAAATTCAAAATCAACAGCTGTGCCAATCCTTCAAACGCTTTTTCTCCTATCGAATGAATCTGATTATTATGCAAGTTTAAATTGAAAAGCACATTTATTTTTCCAATTCCATCCTTGGGAATTTCCGTAATGAAATTGTGTTCCATATTCAAGTGCTGTAGTGTAGGGAGTTGACTTAAACTGCTTTTGGGGAATATAGTTATATTATTGGCCCTTAAATTTAAAGTTTGCAAAGTCATTAGCCCATGAAAGCTATTCTCGTTTAGTACATCTCCCAATTTATTTTCGGACAAGTCTAAATAAAGAAGTGCATTCATTACAGGCCAGGGTATCTCTGGGAAATGTTGCAAGGAATTGTTATGGAGATATAAATAGTTCAATGATATTGGAATATTGAATAGCTCTTCAAATAAGTTATTTTCCAAATGTAAAGATTGCAAGCTTGAAAGCTTTGTTAAACTGTTTCTTGCGATAGATTTTAAACGATTATTATTCATTTTCAACTCAAGTAAAGTAGGTAATGGACCAAATGTTGTCAGTTTAATAGTTTCCAAGGAATTGTGGCTAAAGTTTAAACTTCTCAATGAAAATAATGGCTGGAAAACACCATTGAAAATATCAGTTAAATTATTGTGTGAAACGTCTATCGTATGCAATTCGTAAAGCTTTGGGAAAGTGTTTTTCGGAATAGTATTTATGATGTTGTGAGATACATTTAATATTTTCAATCCGGTCATGTTGTGGATAGGTATCTGTAAATAAGAAAGGTATTTTTATATGCATAAAGTAATACATTTTAACCTTACCATGGATAAATTGTAAATTTCATTATAGCTTAATTGGAATATTGTGGCATATGTTGTTTCATCAAAAGCTGTTTTCTCAATCTCCACTAGTTTATTGTAGGACAAATCCAGTGTGGTTATATTTACGCAGTTTATAAAGGCATTCCGCTCTATTTTTTCAAGACTATTGTGTGATATATTTATCTTCGATAGATACAAATCTTTGAAAGAGTCCTTTTCCACAATAGTAATGTTATTTTCTTGCAGATTTATTTCCTGAAATTGGAATAAATTAATATATTTTTACGCTAGGGATTTTCATTTACCTCAACATAATTTAGTTGGAAGAACATTTGATAGTCAATCTTTTTAATACCATTTCTAGCCAGATCAATTGTCCCAATCCTTGTTATTGATGAAAACGTGCCTCGTCCTACATCGGTTATGTTGTTATCATTCAAGTAAAGTCTCCTCAAAAATCGCATTCCTCGGAAACTGTTCGTATCGAGCTTTTTAAGCTTATTAAAAGCCATGTTCAACACCTTTATCACGCTACTTCTTGCAAACGTTCCTCTAGACAATTCGGTTAAAGCATTGTGGGAAACATTGCACCAGCCCAGCTTTGTTAAGTCATAAATGTTGGCTGATTCCAGTTTCTTTAAGCGATTGTGACTTAAATCGAGCACCTCCAACTCTCGCAGATTTTTAAATTGATTTCTCTTCAGGGTTTCAATTTGATTTCCGTGCAAGTCAAGGGTTTTCAATTTTCTTAATGTTTGGAATGTTTCTATTTCCAAGTCGGTTATATTGCCATTGGACAAGTAAAGTCGTACCAGCCGACCACTAATTTGACCTTCAAAGAAAATGTCTTTGGACACATTACTTATTTTGTGGTGGTCCAAAGCGAGTATTTGTAAATTTCCCAGCACGCTCAAAGCTTCCTTTGGGAATTGACTAATATTCGATTCTATTATATACAATTCTTGTAATGTTTCGTTGATTCCCAAAAATGTGTCAGGTTCAATTCTATCTATGGGAACTTCCAGTATTTTTAAACGTTTTACTGAGAGTTCGTGGAACAGGGTACCATAAAGCCTTCCTGAAATTATACACAATTATTGAAAAGAAATTTAGTTTGAAATAAATTTTGGATTACCGATGAAACATTTCGAAATTTCTAACTCTTCGACGGGACTCTTCAAGAGAGATATTTTATACAGACTAACTGCTAAACTGGCTAAATTTGTATTTTCACACTTTATATAGAGACCATCGTCAGTTCCCTTAACACAAAAACAGGGGTAAATCGTTTCCGGTCTGAAAATAGGTTCAAGGTAGTTGTATAGATCGAAGAAATTATTACATTTAATTCACTTACTTATCAGGACATGGGTATTTGGGTCCAGGGGGAATATATTCACTTATCACACTTTGCAGAAAGACCGTAATTATTAGAAATGTTAAATTAGTCATGTTGAAAATTGAATGGAGAAAGTGTAATGATTCAAGGTAAAAGACTTCAACACCAAATCCACAATGGTTCCGAAATGTTTACGGAAATTATTTTTATTGAATAAAGACTTTTATTTGAATGCTCATGCTTAATGCCCATTGTCTGAAATTAGTCTTCTGGTAAAATATCATCACATTTTGATTAAATTAAAAAAATCTTATTGGGGAAAGAGACTTCAACGCCAAACAACGAACCTAAGAGATATATTATTATCGCGGTTTAGATAATTACGGTATTTGAAAAAATCGTTGTGTTGAGTTTCAACTGTAAATTTTCCCCCAAAATATTTGTCTTTGACTTCTTTTCATATTTTTACTAGTAAATTGACATTTTCATACTGTTTGGACTTGTCAATATAATTATACTTTTCGAAAAATTGTCAAAAAAATTCATAATAATTTATAAACTTAAATTGAATTTTTAATAAATTTTTAATCACAAAACCGTTTATATATGTTGTCAATTGGATTAATACCTCATTTTTGAAGGCAAAAAAACGTAAATAACTAATGTAATTAAAAAGATACATAAAGATACGAAGAAACTCTCTCAATAATAATAATGGAAGCGTTGTTTTGACTTGTCAATATACTTTTTTGTAGTGGATTTTTCGATTTTTTCGGCTATATTTTCTTCTGTTTTAATTCTTCCTCTAATTCCCTCCGATCAAAATCAACCCCAGTTCTACATAGAATTGATGATGGTGAAATCAAGGAAGCGGATGTAAAGGAAATAGACCCTTTCTCCGACTTCTCCAAAGATCTCTTTACCGGTGCATTTATAAGAACATATAGCCTGAAGTTCCCTAAGTTGAGACACACCAGGTATTTAATGATCTATTATTATTGCGACTAATCTTTCTAATGACTAAATAACTCTTCTAGTTTGCTGCTGATAAAGTGAATATTTGAATCACTAAAACTATGGAGCAGCCTCTATATGTGTTGAACAGTAAGTTTTCCACATTTTCTATATCAATTTTTTACATTATAACTTCTTTTTTATAGACAATGGATTGTTGACTTCTAATAATAAGGAGAAATTACTCAAAATAAGTTTATCGACACGTAATTTAGTGGCATTTACCTCAGCGAACAATATAAACTCTCATAGTAACTTACCAAATCAGAGATATTTTTGCTACGTTGCAGATATAAACAGCCCCTGGTTCACGTATCAGTAAGTGAAATTGTTGCCATAATGATTTAAAATTAATCGGAAATGTTTTAGAGTTGGAAATGCAAACCATTATCCCATTTCGGTCCTTGAGTGGGACATGACCTCCATTTATCTTCTTGTTGGGGACTCTGTTGGAAGTGTGAAAATTTTTGCCCAAAAAGACCACTTATTATCAGAGTGGATACAATTGTACAAGGTGGATTTTCCTGGAGAACACATAATTCGAGGCATATTCTTCCACAATGGGCGAAAAATCACATATAACCATGAAAAGAAAGATGTCTCTTATACAGAAAAGTTTTCTAAAGCTAGCTTTAGTCCTAGTGTTAGACAATTTGGGTAAGTTTGCTTTTGTTTATCTGCAATTTTTTAATAATGAAGAAAAGGACTTAATAATACAATATTTTCAGAGGTGTTCCCACGGCAGGTGTTTTAATAATATCTGCCACAGGTATGATTGGATCTTTCATTATCCCGCACGAACCACATTCAGCAAGTGTCAGTTCTCCAATAAAAACTCCTCACATTCTTCCCAGCTCCACCGAAAGTTTGGGATCGACCAGAAACTTTTTTACCACAGCTGATATCGCCTATAGTAAAAGTAAGGCATTTGGTATTTTTCTCTGTCATTTTCTTATATTTAAATAATATTTTAGATGGTGAATTTTTGGTGGCAATCACCAACAACACTAATTCGAACTGCAATGTAGTTCAGTGTTTCCAAATAAAATTAACGTTGACAAATTCGAAGCTAGAAGTACCCACCATAAGCTGTAAATCTTTTCCCAGCTTTTTCTTCACGGAAGGATGTGATTTTACAGATGTTTCGATAACTGGTTTGAATTGGAGCAGCCATGAAGACCCCGACTGCCTTATAGTTTCCGCATCCCATTCCGGAGGGGCAATTATAGAGTCCTGGGCATTGGTAGAAAAGGCCACACCTATCCATAAAATATTTCAAACTACCAAGGGAGAGGTGTTTAAATCGTTGTCTTGGCTCAGTCAACACCAATATCGATATACTTCAAAAATTGTAGGAGTAGGCGTCACGAAGACCAAATTATCACCCTCGTCCTACTTGTATTTAGCGATGCAAGACAACACGATCCAGTGTTTGCTGAAAGATAACATGAAAAGAGTCTCTGCCATTAATTTAAATGTGGGATGGAGGCCAGAGAATAATGAAAATTCTGCTAAACAGTTAAAGTTATCGATTAATTTAGAGGCTTTAGATCTGACTTGGATGGGACATCTTCTATTCGCTGTTGACAGCGTTGGGCAACTCTACGCAGTGAAAGTGCTCCCTATAGTTCCAAATTCTCCTTCCAATCACGTGGAACATTATTCTCCAGTACAGATCGTAAATCTGTTGGAATATTGTTTGGTGACGGGAGTGGATTATTTAGACATTCTATTGACAACAAAAATCTCAAACTTTGATGTTATCGTAGATCGGCTAACGGAAAATTTCAATCGTCAAATGTCCGTTTTCCAGCAGCATTATTATGTAAATTTTCTCACCATGAAAGCGAACCTGTTCCGATTTTCCTTATCAGGACAAAGTAAAGCACAAGACTTGACTTCGTTATTAATGTTGCACTCCATTCTGATTGCTTTTAAAAGTCTCTTACGGCCCTCTGATTTGACCAGTCATGACAAAGGACCAGCGGAAAACCTAGCAAGTAAGCACTAATAATGTTTTATGGTTATTGATTTCTAATTTTTTAAACTAATTTAGTGGTCCTTTCCGAATCAAATACCGACGTTGATAAAGTGTTGCTTAACCTGGAAGGTAAAGATTTTACTGTGGAACAATCAACACTTCAAAGTCTTCAGCAGCTTATCCAGTGGGTTGCAGACTTGACTTTAAACATTTTAGCCAAATTGCCAGAAAATCGTGCAAATGCAGCCAAGAATACAGGAGTAAGTAATGTCAACAATCCTTTAATTTTTTTATGACAAAAACTCTATAATTTAATATCTTTCTCCATAAATTTGCACGTTATGTAGTGTAATTTTGTTTTAAATTTAAAGTAACAAAAAATCTAATATATAAATAATTCAATTATATTAATAACCGCGAATAAAAAAAGAATAAAAGAATTGGTTTCAATAAGTAGCTTTTACTGTATATCAAAAAGTTTTTACGTCGCTTTTAGTTAAAAAAGTTTCTAACATTCTTTACATAAATTTTTCAGTATGACATAAGCAGGGACCTGGTTGCGCTTAATAGTATTCGAGAGCTGCTAGTGATGATTCGTATCTGGGGCCTAGTAAATGAGAAGTGTTTGCCTGAATTCAGTCGATTTTCCGACAATTTTGATATTTTGTCGACGGTATTTCGTCTTGTATCTCGATTAGCGTTGAATCCAAATGAGCCCGATGACTTACTTTTGGACGAATGCTGTGTATTGCCCAATCAGGTTATAATTCCCAGTATTCAGTCAGTATCAACACGAACTGCGGTATCCTCACCATTTCTTCATCAAATGAGCCATCCCATTTATGTGAGTAGAATATATTTTTCTTATATTTAAATAAAAAAAAATATAATGTAATTTCAGTTGGAATATAATGTGGAGCCTGAATGTTTCAAGTTTTGTCCCGATTTGGATAGTGGAGTGACTACAGTTGTAGATTCAATCAGATATTTGCAGCTTGGCAAAAAGCCTTCTTTATTAAGAAAATGTACTCGATGTGGAGCTCTCAGCTGCACTGGAAGTATTGCGAAAACAGCCGCCATGAAAGCATGGGAACAACGATGGACAGTTTGCAATCGGTAAAAATTGTTTTTCTTTTATATAAAATAATGTGAATAATTCTAAAAAGAATACATTAGATTGCTATTAATTTTCTTTATTTTTTACAATTCCGGTTTTTATATTTCAAATTAAAATGTATTCAATTATTTCTTTCAGGTGCGGCGGATTCTGGAGACTACACAATGTTTAACTTATTTTTTTGTACCGATACACAATAAAGTAATTTTAATAATTTATTTTCCCTTTTGTAGATAAAATTGTTCTTCAATACGTTTGCAGAAAGTCAAAAGTAGAGGATATTTTTTTACCATATTCTGAAGACTTTTATTTGGTAGTGGTGTGGATAATATAACAAAGATATGGCCAAAGACGGCAGCGTCCAACTCGGTATACCTGCATTATTTTGAATTAGTTAAAATTGTGGTATGGAAGGACATTATTCAAGTGGTGGTAAACAATTTTTTAAATTCAATTATTAAACCCAGATGAATTCTCAATCAAATTCATATTATATCATATTTGTTAATAATAAATTGGAATTGATTTTAATCTGATTTTTAATTTTTTTTATATATGTATCATGTTTTTGTTTGCTTAAATGTAAATTACTCTTAAAATTAAAAATGTCAAAATTTACTACATTGCAAATATTCATTTAAAATTTCTTTTATTATTTGCAACATTAATTGAATTTTTTAATATTTTACCATCAGAATGATAATCTGAACATCTTTCTCAAATTACAGTTTTAATAGTTATTTAAACAAGGTCGATAAGATGAGGCATTATTAAACACAAGGGTTATTTTAAGCCACGTGCGTAGCGNATCATTTAAAATTTCTTTTATTAATTGAATTTTTTAATATTTTACCATTAGAATGATAATCTGAACATCTTTCTCAAATTANTTCATTTAAAATTTCTTTTATTATTTGCAACATTAATTGAATTTTTTAATATTTTACCATCAGAATGATAATCTGAACATCTTTCTCAAATTACAGTTTTAATAGTTATTTAAACAAGGTCGATAAGATGAGGCATTATTAAACACAAGGGTTATTTTAAGCCACGTGCGTAGCGAGTGCCTTAAAGAAGGTGCGTGTGTTTAATAATACTTTTCGACTATGTTTTATGCAATATTTTATGAATTTTTAAAAAAATTAGAACAAAAATTCGATTAGTACAGTACCATTCACAACAAAATTGATTTCAATCTAACAAATATGATCAATTTTATGAAACAATTATGCAGTTATTAATGATTGAATTTGGTTTAAAATTAATATGTTTCCCACTATAGTAGAATTTTATGTTACACTTACGCTTTTCCACATAAATAAGGCGATTCCATTAATCGGTGTTCCAAAATTGCACATAGTTGGTCAACTTTACCTAAAACCTCTTCTGAACTCATGGATGCATATTTAATAACTTCAAGTTGTTTGATAACACTCCTTTTCTTGCGAAAATTTTGAATAAAACCCAGGATCTTTGGATAAACCGAGGCTATTCTGTCGTAGGTGACTTTTTTGTAGACTTCATCGTCCAAGAAGCTAAAGTACAGTTCGGCTGATGTGAAAACATCTTCAACAAGTGTTAGGTGGGTTCTCATATCCATCTTTTCCTCCGCTGACAAGTGTTCGCTGAGGGATATTTGCCTTTCTTCCAATATTTTTATCAATGGTTTCAGTTCAGACCCAAAGAATTTGTCCACACTGAAGAATGGTAAATTGGTGAAGGCCCCACATGGGCTCATAAATTCGGCGTTCGGATTGCATTTCACCGTAAAGTTCACCTTGCACATTCTTAAGTATGTACGGACAGCGATACAAAATGCGTTCTCAGCCAGAAGGATCTGCTCTGCTTCGTATGGCTAAAAATACAAGAATTATAATATTAAGTTGTTGGAGCAATAAATAGATACCTACCTGGATAATAACCACTTTCTGGACTGCATCCTGGCTGGAGGAATCTATAAACATGCCCGCAACTTTTCAATATTTGTTCACAATAAATTACATATTAAAAACGAAACAAACACATAATCTCCCCACTCCAACTCAAATCTTCTTTGGGGTATATAAGACAAGAAGTATAATTACCCAGTGTGTCTGGTCCAATTAAAGTTGATGAATATTTCTGCATTTTCCACAAAATTCAAGTTTTGGAAAATGTGTGCTTTTAAATCAGCTGTTTATTAGATCATCATTTGTTTATTTTCAAATTGGAAAAATTTCCGTTACTAAAACTGAAATATTTCTTCTTCTTTATCTATTCCTATAGAATTAAAAGATTATTTTATCAGATTGTAAAAAATTAAAACAACAATTACATCTTAATGTACAAATATTTTCTAATCATTAAATTAAAATGAAGCAATATTATTCATTACCGAGTAATAAAACTATTAATTAATTCCATCTTATGCGAGGTACCTCCTCCCTCAATTACCTCATATAAGCGGGGTTCTACTGTAATTCGAAATCTATTATATTTATACCAGAGTCATGTTATTACAATTGAAGTAGATTAGATCTCTTATATAATATATTGATTTTAAATGATCAATTAGTATCAATCTTATATATAAAATTCTCTTGTCACGCTACGTTTAACCAAGTACCTCTGAAACGGTTGTATCGATATTTATGAAATTTTGTATACATATGGGGTTGGTTGGTTTGTACGTAGCCGTATATTTTTTACACCCCTATTTAGGGTGAGCCACCGATAATTTAAAACAAAAAAATGATAAGGAGCTTTTATGAATGGATACCAATTAAGTTATGAAAAATACATCTACAAAAAATTACACGCTTAAAAGGGTGGACCTCCTCTAATCATTTTGCTTACTAATTTTTTTTGAACTTTTATTATTTTAATAATGGACAATTCTTATACGCTTCTATAAACAATTCAAATTAATATGGGTGAGCTACCCCTAATAAAATTCTTTTTAATATAGTTAAATTTTTATACTCCTAAATGTTAAGTTTTTTTACTTTTTTCGAAAAAGAAGTATTTTGGGTTTAATTATTATTAAGTGTCGTGGCAAGTAATGTCAATACCATTTTTTTCCTATGTCTTTAGATTTGAAAAACAAATTTTATTCTTATTTACATAAAAATAAATAGTAATTTTAATCCATGATGGTAATAAAACCAATACAGTTCATTTCTCTTTGTAATTTCATCGACACAGACTTATACTGTTAAATTATAGGATATTTTCTAAAAAAAATGAAAATAGTAAGACGACGTTTGCCGGGTCCAGCTAGTATTTTGATAAAAAATTATGATAAACCAGATTAAATTACAAACTACATTTGATCTAAATTGGATATATTCTCCAAATTTATTAGGATAATAAATCCAAATATTCTTCTTTTCTTTTGGTCCCATTTCACTTGGGGTCGGCGTTCCTAGTACGTAAACTTCATTCCCTTCTGTCCTGTGTAGTGTTCTCTTCCAAATTTGCGATGTACAGTTTGTCCAAAATTCGGACCGCTCCGAAACTGCCTCTGACTCGTTTGCTTTGTATTCTGTCCAAACGCGGCTGGAGGAATCCATCCTATCTAAGCAAATAAATGTAAATATTATATTTAATTGTTCGTTGATTAATTTATAATACATTAAGTCGTTTATGCTTGGAAAAACAGTTTTGTTGAGTAACAGAATGTTGAAAAAGTTGTCCTTAAAAAGAGAAATAAAACATCTTTTTCGGCTTACCAATAGTATAAAATTTATTATTATACTTTCATTTCGAAATTCGTTCCTTACAAGATACATATTTAAAACTCATCTCAAATAAGTAAGTTCAAGATTAACAAAACATTATATGGCAAACAAACAATATAACTCGCTTAAAGCATTTGACTTGATATTTAGGTTCTCTAATAAAAAAAAGAACAAATAATAAACTCTTCACGTCCCCTGTCATCGCTGAGGTAGAAATTTTTAAAACTCAATTCCTTATTCAACCAATCATGCCTTTGAAAGATAATCCATATTTATATAAAGTATAAAGCTCTTGAATCGCTTTGGATTATTAATTTGAAACCATCCATCACTTGGTCGTTGTAATCATCATCTTCGATTTGTGAATTTACAAGCCTCAACATTTTTGTGCATGCCATGTTATAGTATATATATATATATTTCTTTTATAGATTTATAAACAATTATATTCCAGAAAACATTACAAAAATATATGTTATATGGTTTTATCAGTAAACAGATTATGGATTCCAATAGACAGATTCTCAATAAAATACAGTAGTAGCCAGTAGTAATGGAATATTGGATAATGACATCATATAGTACATATTACATAAAACAGAATTAGGCTTTATAGTATAAATGTTTTCTTCTGTTTTTTTTCTTCTCCTCCTATTCATCACACGTTAATAACATCAATCACAGAGATGCAAACTTATTGAATATTATTAATAGTATTTGTAAAAAATTATAGTGACTACCATTCATCGGATCAACAAAAAGTGTGTAATTGACGTCACTGTGTCTTTCCTTTTTCCACCGCTTCATGTAACATGTCCACTTATATTCTATTTTCTTCTGCACACGGCTTCAGTTAATATCATCAAACAATTTTCTTATCCGAGACTAAAAGTACAAAACAAAATCTATCACAAATTCAAATAAAGAATCGTAAAATTAAAATAAATGTAACAAAACCCTTAGATTTCAACTTTGAATTTCTCCAGTTCTATGTACAAGACAATATATAATAATAATCATATAATAATATATGTTAAGAATATTTCAACACATTTATATTCTAAGTAGTACATATTTAGTTTAAACATAGTTGTAACAGTTAAAGTAATTGCCCTTTTACAAGTTCATTGAATTTCCACTTTTTACCTTTATTTTTATAGGCATTTATTCCACTCATAGTTTTTTTTAAACAGCATGTTTCAATTTTAATGAAGGCCTTCAACGTAACTTGTACCAAGGCTAGGTAGCGTATGTTAATTAACATATATAAAATAGTATATATATTTGTATCAAAACTCAAACATGAATCCACTGTTAAACTTATAAAATACACTGTTCCCAAATCACAAAACTATAGAAAAACACTTGAATTATATTTCACCAAGACCGCCCCGAGGATCGCCAGCCTTCACCTTTTCCAGGATCTGATTCACAAACTCGGTCGACTCTCCAGCTATTCTCACTTCTGAAAAATACATAAAAATATATTAAATTCTCTATAACCCTTCAAATTAAAAAAAAATTACTTAGTGCAGATTTCGTTATTTTATCAATTTGTTTCTGAATTTCCTCTTGCGATTCGGGATTGTATGGCTTATTGCACAATGCAGCAATTAAAGTTTTCAAATGGTTTATTCCCGAGATAAGGCGCTTATGCTCATGCTCCAGCCCGAACAGTTTAATTTTGTTTGCCTCGTGTTGGGCCTTTTTTTTCAAACGACATGCCCGGGAAGCTAACTTATTTTTCTCCTTTCGAGTCTTCGGTCGGGCATTAAATGGTAGCTCTGCAACTGGAGTCATATCATTGATTACACGACACAGTTTATCAAGCTCTTTTCCTATAGTATTCAATTTCCTAGGATTTGGAGTCAAGTCATTGCCATCTCCTTTACGGGCTTTTCCACTGTGCTGTTAATAAATAAATAAAGTATGGTTATCTAAGTTCACAAACTTTAAGACAAATAAAAGATAGAGATACCTTAATTCCACGCACAGAACAATTAGGCGAAAAGACTGGGTCGGTGACTTCGTTTAAAACGTGCGGATCTTCAACCTCTGTCTTGATGACCAGTCGTTGTCCCTTAAAAATGTTAATAGTATTGTTAGAAAACATAAGAATAATAAACACCAAAGAAATAAAATTTAGTTTTCGTTAAAGCTAATTAATAAAGAGGTTAGGTTTGAGCGGCTTTGGTTTTCGGACTCTTATTAAAAAATAATGTTTTTATACGATTTGTTTCGTCGCTTTTAAGAGTGAAAAGTCTATAAACTAAATGTTTTTTTTTTTAAATTCAGAGGTAGTTTTGAAAGATATGATTTTCATTTTCCCAGAGAGATAATTTACTAGGAAATTATTTTTTAAATTAGTTTTTGTGTATTTTTAACAGAAAAAATTATGTAAAATCCGGTTTTGAATTTGGGAACAAAGAACAACTCAAATAACGGCTTATGTTACACATACATTTTCTCGTTAAAAACAACTTATTTTACACTCTAGTAACAAATAACTTTTACCTTTGGTCCCTTGGCCTGGACGTTGTACTGCCAAAAGTAGCGTTCCTTTTTGGACCCCATTTTACCACCACTTTTACCGGGTTTGCCATCATCGTCAGAGTCATTGTCCGAGGAATAATCTTCATAGTGATCACTGTCATCGTCGCTGTCTTCGTCTTGTGAGAAGTCTTGGGCTTCAGGCGATAAAACGCCTCCTGTACTGAGAGATGAGGTTGAACCCGCCTCCGCCATGCTGCTTGTGGAGAGAAGATGAGGTCTGGGCTCTCTGCGCTGCCAGAGCTGATCCACGCCGAGATGCGTAGGCGCTGAGGAGGACAATCTCGACTGGTTAACCGGCATATTTCCCACTAGAGATGTGCGCGACCTAAAGTTCTGGCCAATCGAAATATTTCCACTGGCAAGCATCGAGGAACCGGGAACGGATTGGCCAAGGACGACCTGGTCGGGCGAACGAGGAGTCTGCTCCCTCCGCAGCAGATCGTGAAGGGCTGACCGTTTGTGATGGGCACTAGGTTGGCTGCTCACCGTCGACGACATGCTCACGGGACTCTTGTACTTTCGATTTCCGAGGGCATGGGACGACCTGGGCGACATTACCGAAGTGTTAAGGCCTTGGAAGTGACTCGTCAAAGATCCAGAATGTGTTTGCGGCGACGAAGACATCAACGCGCTGGAATTCATGTACTTTGTCGACAGGTTGTGATGGTGGTTGCTGTCGTAGAGGGATATTTCGGGACCTCCTGACGACGGCGACTGGATCATCGAGGACAACTTGCTGCCACCGACGGGACTTAAATTGTCTTGCCCGTAGTGATGCATCGAATTGGATTGGATCATCTGGACAGGAGATTGGTGGTCGTCCAGAAGATAATTCCCGTGTATCAAGTCACTGTTATTTGAGTAATTATTTGGGGAAATTTTGCAAGAGTTAGACGGACTTATAACATTCTGTAGAGAATGCAGCGAAGGATTCTCCTCTGGAAAGCGCGTATTCTCTTGGGGCAATAAAAAGTCATCAATACTAAGCTCCAACAATGGGTCTTCATTTAATTCGGCTCCTGAAATAAGAGATAATAATTAAATTTAAGAATTCCAAAAAGAATTTAATTCTAATCGTGAACATTAGCCTTAATATATTTACCCTGAATTAGATCTGCTTTGTCGACTTGAAAGACAGCGTCTTCTTCAATGCTATACGGTTCCATTTTGGTCATCATCCCACCTGTATCACCAATATCGTTCCAAATTTGCATTTGAGACCCTAAATGGTTATTAATGTCCCCACTTCCGAACATTCCAGAACACAAATGATGATAGTGTCCTCCGTTACTTCCTCCACTGCTGTTCCCTGGAAACCCGTTGGAAGAGTTGGATGTAAAGAGTGTGGGACTGAGGTACTCATCACCAAGTCGCGTATTTCCAAACATCTCGTTTAAAGGCTTTTTGATATCCTGAGAGGCCTAAATCATTTTATTAAGGTTTTATAAGAGAAAGGAGTGTGAATGTGGAACTATACCTCAAAGTCGAACCCGAAATCAGACAAATCCATGTTCTGACGGGTCGAGTTGTTATTGTTTCGAGGAGGGATCGGCATGGAAGCCGTGGTTAGAATAGGATTATCTTTTAAAGAGTCCATGGCACAGGAATTGTCTGTTCCGAACGAACCGAGGGAAGTGTCTGCTAGCGCCTCCCCGCACTCATCGAACTTTAGGGTGATTGAGCTGCTGTTTGACGAGTTATTCTCGAAAAAATCATTTGCATACAAGTTGTGGTTCATTTCACAAATTCTGGTTATTTTTTTATTAATTTCCTACAATGCAAAAAAGGAAGCCCAATTAGGTAGGCATTGATTGATTAAAAAAACAAATGCAAACTAAATTTGTTGGTTTCCTTTTCATGGAAAAATAAGAGTTCCCCACAATTTAAACTCTCCTTTGTTCCGTGTTTTGCTCCGCGATCCGCTCTCTCCCCATCTCTACGTCATTTTTGTGTCCAAAATAACAAATGAAAACAAACAATCATCTGACTCTGAATAACAACACCTTTACGCTCTCCGAAATCCCATTCAAACACTGGTAAACAACCGTCAGCTTAATAATTGAGGAAAGAAAACCTTTTCGATTCGGTATTAAACAAAAAAAATAGTAGTGACCTTCACGTTATCACAACAGAAAATATCGACTCACTCACATAGCAAAACAACCAGTTTATTAGAATAAAATGGTTGGAAGTGAGAATTAATTAAGGATTTTGTTTTGGTGAGCACCACCACACTATTTCACAACTTCAGCTGAGTTTTGCAAACAAAATAAGTCGTGACGACACTTACTCATTATTATTCTCATATTTTTCCCAATTTGCACCACTTAATTGTGTGTATTGTTTTCTTTAACATTTGTAATCGTCACTGTGGTCCACAATAATGCTCTTTTAATGCCACTTTTCAATCGCAAACAATGCCAATTTCAGAAAAAAGAACTTTTGCATTTATTTGAGAACGTCAGAAATTGAAAAAGCAATAATAATAAAAATAACAGTGTAGAAAACAGACGAAAACACACCACTACCAACACACATTTTTTAATTTCCTCAATACTACTGTTTCTAAAACTATTGGCTGCCACAGTTTCTGAAACTTTTGTGTTATGTTATTTTTCAAAGTTTTCATCAAAACTTTTTAATGTTTCTAATTCATCAATTTCAGTTTATTTGATATTTTAGTTAGATCAATAAATTATTAATCGATTTATGTTTAATCATTTACAAAAAACTTCATTTAATGTTACTCATGCATCTCGTTTTTTCTTCTCGTTGGATTGTCCAAAAATCTCTTGTCTCTCTCTTTCTATCAAACTTAAAAGGCGGGTAAAATAAAACTAGTTTTTTATTACAACAAAATAACCATTATCGCACTTAAAATAGAAACAAATCGAGTGTTCTTTCTTAATCTATTTTTTTTTCATTTTCGTGATTTGATTTAGATTCCACCAACAGACAAATAAGAGTAACCGTTACATTATTATTATTGTATTGTTTAAATGTCAAAAGAAAATTGTAAAAATTAAATTTTTTGTTTATTAGCTTTATTTATCAGAACAATCGGTGAGTTTATTATCGGATTGTTTCTTATGCGTGCTGTAGCTTTGTTTGGGTTTCGAAACAATTTAAAGCAATAGACTATTGAACTGGAAACAATTTTTTAGACGCGACAATGGCGCAAAATATAAACCCGGAAGACGCTCTGGACGAGGGATCTAGTTTGAACAAGCAATCGGGACAATTGGGGTCGAAAGATAACAGTAATCACGCCGTGAGCAAACGGTAAGCGTTTTCGGGGGCTGGATTGAAAATGGGATTTGCTGAAGAGACTTTCTGGTTTTCAGGTTACAAAAGGAACTCATGAAGCTGATGATGTCGAACGAGAAGGGTATTTCAGCATTTCCCGACGGGGAGAACATTTTCAAATGGGTGGGAACAATCACTGGGCCCCTTGGAACTCCCTATAGTGACCAGAAATACAAACTGCAACTGGAATTCACAAATGCTTATCCCTACAGTGCGCCCGTAGTCAAATTCCTAACACCTTGCTTTCATCCCAACGTAGACCTCTCTGGCGTCATCTGCTTAGACATTCTGAAAGATAAATGGTCAGCCCTTTACGACGTCACTACTATTCTACTTTCCATCCAGTCGCTTCTCGGAGAACCAAACAATGAGAGGTACATTGAACAATTGTACTATAGCAAAGCTATCATTTACAAAAATATCTTTTACATTAACAGTCCGCTGAACGTGCAGGCCAGTTTGATGTGGCCCAATCAGGAGGAGTACAAAAAATATTTGGACACGTTCTACGAGAAGAACAAGGATAAATGAATGAGTTAATTNAATCCAGCAATTTTACTATAGTAAAGCTATCATTTACAAATATATCTTTTGCATTAACAGTCCGCTGAACGTGCAGGCCAGTTTGATGTGGCCCAATCAGGAGGAGTACAAAAAATATTTGGACACGTTCTACGAGAAGAACAAGGATAAATGAATGAGTTAATTTGAAGNCATTGAACAATTGTACTATAGCAAAGCTATCATTTACAAAAATATCTTTTACATTAACAGTCCGCTGAACGTGCAGGCCAGTTTGATGTGGCCCAATCAGGAGGAGTACAAAAAATATTTGGACACGTTCTACGAGAAGAACAAGGATAAATGAATGAGTTAATTTGAAGAGCCAGTCTCGGACCCTAACTTTTAAAAACGCTATTGTCAATAACACCTCTCATTTTAGTTAAATTGTTCTATTTTCACAATAAATTTAAAAATATGATTCCAATTTTAATAATATTAATCATTGTATAAGTTCAAATAAGTAAATAAATTATGGAATGCGATTTTAAAATAAGTAATCTTTATTTGTAATAAGTAAGCAATTAAAATACTTTTGCACTGATTTACTTAGTTCAAAGTAAAACTTTGTATTTGATATCTTTTGGTACTTTCGAGACTATTAACCGACCATCAAAACTCAGGGAACAAAACAGAAAAGGATCTATGGCGCTCCACTCGACACAATACACGGAATCGTCATGGTGGAATGTTTCCAATGGACCATTAGGCAGTGTTTCTTTGGAATTAGAACTATCGGAGCTTACAGAGAACGCAGAAAGCAGTTTAACCTTGGCATCAGTGCTGGAGGAAATAATCAATTGATCGTGGAAAGTGTTGAACCTCACACATTGTATCCAATGGGAATGTACATTATTTTTAGCGAAAACAGGCTGTTTCGGACTCCGAAAATCCCAAATTTTCACACTTCCATCGTCTGCACCAGTCACCAAATGGCATTGCTTGTTCGGATTACAATCTAAGTCCCGAATAATCTGGGAATGGGCATTGTCTTCTATAGTCCAAGCTATTTGATTCATACATCTAACGTCGTAGGACTTAATCGTGTTCTCATTCAGCGCAATAAATTGGCTGCCTTCGTGGTGAAGACTCCATTTACCATTGGTGAATTTTGATTGCTGTTTGCTATTGATTTCTGCCACGACCCTCGGTTCACTTTCTGTGCAATTTATCAAAATAATCTTATTGTCGGTTAAAGTAGCCAGCGTGCGTTCGTCTGTATGATGAAATTCTGTGGTTTTGATATCACTGCTCTCCACCTTCAAGTCTTCAACTTGGGCGAATTCGTGATTTCCTGCCTGACCATCGAGGTCTTCTGGAATAGTCAGTAAAGACGTTCTCATCTCTACCTGGCTCTTACTAGTAACTCCTTTACTATAGCAACAAGTTAGCATATGTTTGTTGTGTGGACTTGAGTTTAGCTTCCATATTTCTCCGTCATGTGGGAAAATATTGGCATTTATTTTATTCTCCTCCTCGTGCACTTCAATCAGATGAATCTGATTTTTGTTAGCCTTAAGAGTCTGGGTGCCCAGAAAGAAGCTAACATCTTCCCCTCGACAGGGAGCAAGAGATCTGGCCTAAAAGAGAATTATTTTTAAAAGGAGGATAATATTTAAAAAAGAAAAATTACCTGATATTCAAGACCGTAAATCATCACTTAAAAATTGGAAAATTAAATTTTTAGAGATTTTGTTGGCAAACAAGACAAAAAGCGAATGTCAAAATTTTGCTGTCAAACAAAGTAACCAACAAAAACAATGCTGCTTTCAAAAAAGAGTTTGAAAAAGGAGAATAAAGTTAGAAAAATGAAAGCTCTTAATCAACTACTGGACAAAGGTGTTATAGGACCAGAAGAAGAGACTGAGTGTGAACCAGAAGAGAAACGAGTCAAGTTAATCGAAGAAGAATACGACCAAGTAAAAAAAGACGTTCGAGAGAAAAGGAATCGAAACCACAAACCTAAATTGATCTTGAAATTTGAAGGAGAGCAGGCCAGCTTAGACATTCCCTTGAATGAGCGAACTCCCATTTTCCTGGAGGATATCAAACACTTGATCACTGCCATTTATTACGGTGCTAATTATTCCAATCCATGGAGGTGGTGTCATTTGCAGAAAATCGGAAAAATCTCCCATACAACAGTTGTGTATGTGTCAGGAATAGACTTGTATCAGTACCAGAGCCAGGAATCGTTGTTTGCTAATTTCCAGATCACATTTCCTGTTAAAGTGGATGTGCTTTTGCCCAAGGACGATGCTCTAAAGATGCTGTTGGATATACCCCTAACCAAGCCTAGTCAAGACGAAATCGAAAGCAATGATGATGGAATTCTATCACTAGAAAATATTTTCTCTATTTCAGAAGGAAATACTGAGAACAAACTTCCTGAAACTGATCAGTTTTCGAGGACCAAATTGTTGTTGTCCCCTTTACAAATGGTAGATGAAAGCTACCCTTTGCCATTATTGGGCAGACTTAGCAATAGGTACAGTGACTATGCTCTAACCAAGAAGTCATACACACAAGTCACAGTGAAAAGTCCAATGTTTGCCTTGGATTGTGAAATGTGTAGAACTTCTCTCGGTATAAATGAAATTACCCGCATTTCCATCGTAGATGAAGAATACAAAAGTGTCTATGAGACATTTGTGAAGCCAAAAAATAAAATTGTGGATTATCTTACCCAGTATTCGGGTATAACTCCAGCAATGTTGGAAAATGTGACCAAAACCCTAGAAGAGGTACATAAAGATCTGGAAAAAATATTACCTCCTGACGCCATTTTAGTAGGCCAGAGTTTGAATGTGGATTTACACTGCATGAAAATCATGCACCCCTATGTTATCGATACCAGTGTAATTTTTAATATCACTGGCGAAAGAAGACGCAAATCCAAACTGAAGACATTGGCTCGAGAATTTTTAGAAGAAGAAATTCAGGAGCATAGCAAAGGACATGATAGTATTGAAGACAGTGTTGCATGTATGAAATTAGTTAAACTAAAATTATCTCGAAGCCTTATTTATGGGGATTTGTCTTTAATTAATCGTCTTAAGTTTGTGAAACCTCCAGAATTGTCTAAATTAGCCCACTTTATTCTGTCATCTTCTTCCAAGTTAGATAATCATGAAATTGTAGCTAAAATAGTTAAAAACCCCATACTTGGCAAAAACACAACGATGGAGGTTCTTGAAACCAATTCAGAAATCCTGGATAAAACCGCAGATCATCTTATTCAATATGATTTGAATATAAGTCATATCGATTTAAGTAATGACACAAAGGAAAAAACCTTAAGAAGACTTGATGAAAAAATATTAAATATTTTTAATAAAATATCAGCTAATGGGTGTCTAATTGTAATTTTTGGAGGAACTGAGAAAAATCGAAAAAGTGGAGCTGCCTTTGTAAGAATTAAAGTATAGAATAAAGGACCTTTTTTCATTTAAAGTTGATTGTTTTCCTTTACATTTGAAGGTTTGACTTTCTCCGTTTTACAGTTAAAAATGACCTACACTCTGAATTTCTCTTTGAGAGTGGATTGTTTATTTTCGGCGAGTTGCTTAATACGAGATTTGTTTATCTAGTTTTTCCTTTTCCATTTAGGCGCTTGCGCTGAATTTTCTCAGCAAAACCTATTTTTTTCATTCCATAGAATTCAGTGCTCCTGAAATTTTCGCTCAATAAAGTTGTTTTCGCACTAATTTTTGTAAGTTTTTTTTCCCTAAATCTGTGTATTAAATAATTATGATAAAACATATGTTAGTTTCATAATTGATAGTACAACAAATGATAAGCAATAATATATAAAACAAAATAAATGAATGCGTAGTGAGTCATTAACCACAAAAGTATTGTGCAAATTTAGTCGAACTTGAATATGGTCTAATTATTATTACTCTCCTTCACATTTCTCCATCAAGACAAATAAAAGTTAATCTGTGCTCTCCCAATTTTTCTAATGAATTTAGGTTACTAGGTCAACTCCGTTTTTGGAAAAGGAGAGGATTTATATTTGATATAAAACAAGAAAATCGAATAGTGCAAAAATATTGATTATCAAACCGAAAAATTTGATGGCATTTTCTTGGTTTAATAAATTGATTATTTTCTCACAACAAATGACCAAATATCTCTTATCAATGATAGACCATTTGCCCAATATTTATTCTTGATATTTAATATTAAATCAACAATACAAGCTTAGTGGTGTTATCTTTGGCAGCATGGTCTGTTTGCCAATACATGATCAGAGCAAATTGAACAGATTTGACTATCACACACTGGTTAGTTGTTTAAGGTTTGCTGAACCGGCTGAACGCGGAGGAGACGATCATGGGTATTCCGTACAAAACAAGCTCAAGTCCTGTGTCTGGCAGGCAATATACAGCACCAACGGCTCCTCCTTATGAAGAAGAAAACGACCCTACTCTGATCAAGCCAGACGATACATCTGTCGAGTTTTGCGTATCCGACAGCTATCAGCGCCAAATCATTCGCGCCGATAAAAAGGCTGTTTTCGATTCAGACTCTGGATTAAAGAAACTGATTTTCGACAAAACAATTAGATATGTTAATGGACAGTATTTGGTCAATTGTAGAAATATACCAGCGTTTGAGGCGTACATTCGGTATGTATTTCATTTTAATTTTTAACAAAATAATTTTATACATTCTCCTTGTAGGTTCCTGGAGACCAATTTTATCAAATTTAAATCAGTCGAAGAGTCTTTGGATATTTTGGAAGTTTGTTTGACTTATTTCAACTTGGAACTCCTGAAAAAATGTGTTTTTTATCTGGATTATCATATCAACGGTGAAAATGTAATTCAAATATATCGTCTTCTGCGAACTTACAACAATAAAATCGAACTACCATCCCCAACAAAGGGTCGCTGTTGCAGTAGTCCGGTACGTCGCCTGTCAACAGCTGACCATTATGTGTCAGCTTTACAGGAAAACTGCCTCCTGTTTATCGACAAAAACGCGGAAGTGGTATTTAAAACGGCGGAAATAGTCGATTTAAGATACGATGAGTTGAATAACATCATTTCAAGAAATTCACTGGAATTAAAATCGGAGCTTATTTTAGTAGAGTTGTTAGCTATTTGGAGTTGGAAGCAGTGTGAGCAGAAGAAAATTGAGTGCAATAACGAAAACAGGAGACGAGTTTTAGGAGCTCTTTGTTACAGTTGTAGGTTTTTAGCGATGCCATCAAAACTCTTTCCAATTATCTGCGAACGAATAGAATTGTTGGATGAAAACGAGAAACAATTGGTAGAGACAATATTGCAAGGGAAAAAGTGTTCAAATTTAAATTCTGAGCAGATGGAAATGGTAGAGCGCTTTAAAAAGTCCAGGCCAGTTAATGGCAAAAGTAGACCAATTCATCTAAGCGATAGAAGCCACCCCAAAAAACCCCGTCTAAGAAACGATTACTATGAAAGTAAACGAAGCTGTTCTGACTGCTTTTATATTGCGTTATGTGTTTGTTTCGGATAAACCATAACATGAAAAAACTCCGTAGTCGTCAAAATACTAAAAATATATAAGCTTATCTTTTTCAAATCAGCATATATGTAAGATTAGATATTTTTAAGGTATTTTATCTTAATGAAGTATTTCGTGTTAGTAATTTAACCCAATTTGTTTTGGATGAACAATGTATAATGGAAGTTTTCCCTTTAATCTCTATGTGATTTAGTCGTTGCGACATATGATACATATATTTCTATTTGTTGTTTAACCTCACGTAGTGAAATTACGTTTTATTCATGTTATTTCTATAGAACAATTTGTTTAAATATTATATATTTCTTGTTATAAATGTGATTGAAATTGCTTATTTGGAATCGAATAGATAAAAATATATTATTCAAATATTTACTTTATCGGAACTGTTTAACTATTTGTAATTTTATCACATTGTTGTAAGAATTTATAACAAATAAATAATATACTTTGTGCTATTTTATTTTTGTTTGACTGATACAAAAAATGCAGTTTTTTTACCAAGTTGTTAAAGTATCAGTGTACCATAGTCTATATGGCAGCCCTTTACCTTTATTATCATGGCCCTCCGTTGTTGTCTGTTGATTGCCACTTTTTTCCAATTGTGTACTCGTACNGATATAAAAAATAAATAATATACTTTGTGCTATTTTATTTNTTTATAACAAATAAATAATATACTTTGTGCTATTTTATTTTTGTTTGACTCATACAAAAAATGCAGTTTTTTTTACCAAGTTGTTAATGTATCAGTGTACCATAGCCTTATGGACCGCCGGTGCAGCCCTTTACCTTTGTTATCATAGCCCTCCATTGTTGTCTGTTGATTGCCACTTTTTTCCAATTGTGTACTCGTACAAGTCGTTCTGCAGCTTCACTAATAATNGATACAAAAAATGCAGTTTTTTTACCAAGTTGTTAAAGTATCAGTGTACCATAGTCTATATGGCAGCCCTTTACCTTTATTATCATGGCCCTCCGTTGTTGTCTGTTGATTGCCACTTTTTTCCAATTGTGTACTCGTACAAGTCGTTCTGCAGCTTCACTAATAATTCCCTCGTACCGTTTTCTGAATCTGCCTACTGGTCTCTTTCCTGTCAGTCGTCCGTGCTTCCATTGCTTTTTAGGGAATCGGATTTCATCATTCCTGGTTACATGTCCTTCCCATCGCAATATATTTATTTCCACAAACCTTTCCTTTCTACTCGTTTCAGTAGCTCTTCAGTGACTTTTCTTATGGTCCATGTTTCGTTGTCATAATAAGTTAGGACGGGCCTAATAAGAGTTTTGTAAATTTTAATTTTATTCTATTAAGAAATATCCTTTGATTTCAATATATTTTGCAACGAGAAATATATCCTATTTGTTGCAAGAACCCAATAAGGGGTCAATCCATCTGCTCTTGCTTAAGTCCTTCATAGGTCGAGAATTCATCTGTTGCTCCAAAATGAGTTCGTACATAAGAGAGTGTATTCGTCATCGTCATTTTGGTTTGACATACAGATATTTTGTTATTTGTAGAAAAATCTACTAAAATTTGATGTAAATCTACGTTATATGTTTATATAAGTGACATTTTGGCGAAATAGTGTTTTTTTTTATAGAAATGGGTTTGGAAAAAAATCACACATACCTGCTGGCTCTTAGATACTGAGATTATTAATAGATTAGAAACGACATATGCTAAAGTGTACATTATAGAAGACCTTATTAAATTTTTTTTGAAGTTTTAATGCGGTGGTTTGGAATTAGTAAGTCATTATTAAACGAAGAATGAACAGATATCTTTGATCAGGCGGACGTAATATGCCAAAGTGAGAAAATTAATTTTTTCTCAATATTTATAAATCCACCAAACATGGAAAACACTGACGAGTCTTAGTTGGAGAGCTCCCGAACTGCCCAGGATCCCTCTGGAGTCGAGATTGACAATATACAAATCCATTATTCTCCCTATCTGGACATTTGGAATCGAACCCTGTTCCAACCTACTTCGAGATTTCAACCTAATGACAAAGACAACTATCTAGTGAGCGTCTGGAGATCTACAAGGGTCGTCTGACCCAGAAGGTAGACACGCCGAGATCGTCGCGCTTGTTGGGGCAACAACGGTAGTAGATTATCGAAGTTCAGGGACTGTGAGCTGCGATTTAACAGTTTCATTTAACCAGCGACGGAGTGCAAATGTGTATCAGACCCTTGAATGTAAGAGAAGTGGTAACATTAAGGGAGTTACCACTTCTCTCCTTCCCCAGTGAAATCATCAAATTTTATCACGATACGGGTTATTCCCAAAATAATACAAATGAGAATAAATATATTTCTAAATTTTAAATTTCAAATACTTCGTATATGCGATAATTAATATAAGGAAAAACCAAAAATATTTGACTATCAAAAATACTACTACATACTAAGTTTATATCATTGATAGCTATATCTGCTTTTATGAGTTATGGTGTCATATGTGCTTAAAATTTAATATAAGTTAACAGTTGATGGTAACCTGTTAGAAAAAATTTAACAATCAAAACTAATTCTATAATCGGGTCTTTTTAATTTCCGAATTGAAAAATAATAATAATATAAGGATGGATTGTGCCCAATGGCACCTGAGCCCTGAATTGAAAAATAAATAAATAATTTTTTTTAAATTTTCCCTTCCTGACACGGGAAGTCTCAACCTCTCAACCAATGGGTTTAGACTTTTCATGACTATTTGTTTTCATTGTACTATTATTCAATTAATAGTACATATTCTGATCGAAAACCCGCCCAGGGATCGACGAGAGTGTCAAGTGCGTTATCACTTCGACTATTATATCTTTTATTTCAATAGAAAATACATATCTGTTTTAAATATTAATTAACCTTTCTTAGTGTTACAGAAAACCAGTGGGAATTAGTTTTCTGGGAGATACGGATGTTTAGCTTATGTTGATAAAGAAGAGGTATTATCCTAGGTGAGTTTCTAGGAGAGTCCCAAATATATTCCCAAATATATAATCAGTGTAATCGGTCGGAGACCATTCAAAGACGGGAGTTAACTTAAGACTAAATTATTTTATTTTATTTCTTCCACTCATTCGTCCCATTCACACATACAATTATACTTAAAATTACAGTGAACTCTCGCTTACGCTACAGATGTTTAATTATGTATTTTCCATTCAGGTTTATTTACAAAATTTGTATTAGCTATATTTTCTCAAAGTATGACGTAACGAATAAGAACTAAGCTCTTTACTAAACTTATAAATTTAGGAAAGAAGCTATTAGAACTTTCAGTTCCAATTTCATATATAATCATATTATGGAGCTATTAATTGACTACTAATACACTGAAAACAAATAGTCAATGAAAAGCTAACCTGTTGGTTGCAGTTAGCTCCCCATCATGGAATTGGATTGGAAATCATACAAATAGTGCATCTCGCGCGCGCGTTGTATCACCAATGATTTTATCATTTAAAATACATTTAAAATCTATATTCATATTTGAGCAAAACTGATGGCGAAGAAAAAACTTGAAAATTTAATATTTGCTTTTTTTAAATGATATAATTTAGTTTTTAAGTATAAGTTATGTTAGCTGGTTAATTTTCAATGAGAATTTTAAAGAACCTAATAACTCCTCCATTTTTTGTCGGATCTCTCGTTCTTTCAATAGATATTTAGATAGTTTCTCGCTCACTCCATTCGCCTTTATACAAAAGTCGTTTTAACGTTGAAAGTTAAAAAAAATTAAAAATCGGGTTTAATATAGCCTAGTTCTGTTGACAGCGGTATAATCATATATGGCAAGGGGCTAGTGCTCGAAGAAAATAATTTTCCAGAAAAAAATTTTTACTCGAGGTTTTTTATCAGGTAACTTATTAGCGAAAAGGAGTAGAGATAGGGATCTAGTTGTGGTGGCGATTACGTGGGATGAAAGTGGGGCGCTTCGGCTGTGAAATTGGCCGAGAAAAAGTGACCACAATGACAAAAAATATATAACCAACTACGTTGCACACACGCGTTTATGAGCCGTCCTTCAATTGTGCAAGATTTTGACTCTTCTGGACAGAAACTGGTAACTGTGTTTTCTCGTTGCAGGTGTTTATTGACCAATTTGCAAAAGTTTAGGCGCTCTCATAGCAAAGTGAGTAACGAAACCGAATTGTGATTATCTATTATTGATCCAAAGGTTTTCCAGCTTTAACAAACAAAAAGAAGCCAGTTCAAAAATCGATACATGATGACTGACTCGTTGAAATTTGGTCCCGAATGGCTGCGGAGCTCCGGAGGCACAAACACATCCACGCAACAACGGTTCCCGTTGGCAGAGTTTCGCTATGGGCGGGAGGAGATGCTGTCTCTGTTCGACAAAAGTCTCAAGGTGCCGGAGATTCTGCCCAAATACAAGAGTCTGTTTGTGGAAAAAATTCAGTGTCCTTTAGCGCTGACGCCTAGCACTGATGACGATCAAATGGTGGGTGTAGAGAACATCTCAGCGGGATGAAGGAAATAAAATATCGTTTGTAAAATTCCAGCAACAACGTTCTTGGCAAATCAGAAGTTCTCCGGGCGTTGGAAGTTTGTCGACAAGAGGCAGTCGTGGCGGAATGATTGACCGGGGCCGGGGCAGAGTTCGGAGCACATATCTGGGCGGGTATCAGCGCCCATCATCAATGTTCGACGAAGAAGGTGGACGTGGAATAGGCCGGGTAAGAGATTAATTGAAATAAAATTCTTATTTGTTCGATAATAATTGCCTTGTTGGCAGGGCGAGCGATGGACCGATAGAAATGGGACCGATGGCGAATGGAGTGGCCTCCAATCTTTAACCAGTCCGCGCAAAGAATATAATTCTCATGGTCGGGGTTCGAGTTTAGAGAGCTGGAGACGTATACGTACGGACGAGGAAATGACGCCTACTGAACAATGGCGGGGTGGAACTTCTAGAGAAAAGTGGGGTAAGGAATAGAACATTAAATGACGTTTTCCAATCCAAATATATTTATATGCCAGTTGAGCGAAAAGGTAATGGAATAGGACTGGTAAAGGGACATTACCTACAAGTTTGCTTACTACGTTTGCAACAAAACTAAACAAAATCACAACAAAACAATTTTAAAATTTTCAATTCAATATATAAACCAAAATAAACTATATTTTTATTGTAAAGTGTTAAGCATTAATTACTAAAAGAAATGTTTTGAATATCACTGACAATGTTTAACGCACGCAAATTGAGGGTTTTACCTAATTGAATTGCACAAATGCTTATAAAGTTAGATTATCTATGCAGTTAATTAAATAAATTGCACTTTTTGAACATGAACAAAAGATATTCATAACAATTAACGAAAGAATATTGTAATTTTCACTTTGAATTTCTACATAGTCCTATAGCGTTATGATTCTTAAATAGTTTGTGTGGGATTAAAAAAATAACTTTTTTAAACCGGTATCGAAAAGTTAATTTTGTTTAAAAGTTATTGCATTAACATGTAATGTTTAAGAATACGTGTCAATAATTTTAGAAATTTAATTATTTGAAAAATTAACTATTTTTCATTGATTAATCTGAAAGAAAATTTTTAACAAGGAATTTAAATAAAAGTTGATGTTTTAAACAAATATAAATTTTCTAGGTCGCTCAACTAGTTGGCGTGAAGAGGAGCCCAATGCGAATGAACCGCGAATGTATAACGACCGGTCCTACGGTCAGGATCGATCGATGTCGGGAAGAAGCATTCCATCGAATCGGAAAACGTGGGATGGCGACGACAATCTTCCCGAGTGGGCTGTCGTGAATCCTTTGGAGTCGGGCGGCAGTTTTGATGCGTCTGGCGCGTTTCACGGTTCTGATGACGATGTTCCAAACGACGATAACGATCCTTATGAAAGTAAGTATAGGATTTAAAAGCATTAAAAAGGTTTAATAATTGTTTGAAATTGTGCAGACGAAAAGGAGTTGTTGGAAGAGAAGACTAAAAAGGAGTCCGAAGAACTGGAGAAGAGTAACAAATCTGATGGTGTTAAGGATTTGACTTTGGCATCACGAGGTTTGGGGGAGAATGAAGAGGAGCCCGAAGTCAAGGCTGAAATGGATATGACGGTCGCAGAGGGAAGTGTTCACGAGCAAATATCCGTAATTGTGACGACTTCTACTACCATTATTAGCTCCTCAACGATCACGACTACTACTACGCAACACGCTTCGATTGGTGAGCTGAGCGAGGGGGTGGGGGATCGCGTGACCAAGGTTGATAGCGTGGACCGAATGCAGGAGGTGGCCGATGATATGGTGGAGAAGCTGATTATGGACGATGAGCTAATGACCAACAGCAAAGGGTCGGTTAAGAATCAGATTAACCGTCAGAAATTAGCCGAAAATATCATCAAAGGTCCTCCTGCAAATATCAGTTCAGGTTTATCGGGGATTCCAATGGGCCAGGAAGACCCCAAGGGATTTATGTGGTTCTATCGAGATCCTCAAGATATGGTTCAAGGGCCGTTTACTTCTGTCGAAATGGCGGAATGGTACGAGGCGGGATACTTTGACGACAATCTCTGTGTTCGTCGTACCAACGATCAACGGTTCTCGAAATTGGGCGATTTGATAGAGTTGTGTGGCGGGGAGATGCCTTTCTTCGCCCCGTACCGCGTTCTCCCTCTGCAGCTGAACGAACCCCAAATGAAAGCGGCTCCCAATGTACCTCCGTTAATGCCGCCCCCTAAGATGAACCCAATTTTGGACATGGAGTCCAACATTAACTACCAAATTTTGAGGCAGCATTATATTTTGAAACAGCAGGCCCTGATTTACCAAAAGCTGAGCACATCTGACATGTGGCACATGCTCTCTTCGGACCAGCAGCGTCAGATGATCAACAAGCACATGGCGCAGATCAATATACCCGACTTGTTTGGACTGCAGGCAGCTAATGTCGCCGATTCGCCCATGGTCCCGTTTGGTCTCACCGAATTGATGACTATTCCCAATAAGCAGCCTATTCCACCCAATCAAATCCCCCCATCACTTGACAATAACGTGGATATTGCGAATATCCTCGACTCGGCGGTATTGCACGAGAAAAAGATCAATCACATGGCCCAGCCTGGAGGAATCCATTTTCCCCAGGGCATGCCGACACCTCCGCAATCAGATTTTGGACTATCGGGCGGGAATTCGCCGGGAAATCCTTTAAACCAGCTTATTCACAACATGAGAATGTTCCCCCCTCAACCCCAGCCAAACACGCCTTTAAACCCCCTCCAGCACCATCCGAATTCTATCCCGCCAATGATGCACTCTATTCCTGTTCAATCGCAGCCTCCTAATCCATCGGATCTTTTCAAGAATGACGTTTCGAACACGGATCGTATTAAAAATCTGCTTCTTCAACTGTCTATGCAAAAGGGGATGCAGCAGCAAATGCCTCCTCCCCCTCAGTCGCATCCGCCCTCAGGAGGACAAATCATGCCTCAGCATTTGCAAATCAAGCCCAACATGCTGCCCAATTCTCATTGGTTCAACAATACGAATCCCGCTGACCAGTTGAAGGCTCACGGAGCTGGAGGTATTATTCCCTCTGACATTCCGCCACCAGGGTCGAACTGGATGCCCGGGAATAATAACGGGAATTCAGTAATTGACCCAGTGAGAGCAGCAGGGAGTAGCATTTGGGACTTGGAGCAGAAAATGCTAAGTCAGGCCAAAAGTATGGAGATGAAAGCGGACAAAAGACCAGAAGAACTCTTAGCCATGCCAAACATAATGAAAGAGGAGATCCAAAATCAGGAGATTGATCAGCGGCAAAGACCACCAGTAGACTTAATGGGCGGTGATAACAACCAATGGCAGACTGTGACCAGGTCCATGGATCACATGAGCCAGTCGAATGCTCAAAAGATGGACTCAGTTAGGGAGATGAGTGTGCTGAAAAAGGATGAGGCGTTGGCCACTGAAAAGGGAAACAAGAAGAATAAGGATAGTGCTGCAAAAGCGGGGAATAAGAGTGGGGGAAAGGTGGAGATGGAGGAGAAGAAACGAGGTGAGGAGAATAAGAGGAAAGATTCACAGCAGTCAAGGGCTGGAGATTCAAAGGGGGATGAGAAGAAGGAGAACGTGCAGTCTACTAAAGGGAAGCAGTCTGGAAACAAGTCCAACAGTTCTGGTCAAAATAATAGTAGTAAGGCGCCGTGGTCTATTAAGAGTATGCCCGAGATGCCGGGCTTGAGTCTTGCGGAAATTCAGAAGATGGAGTTGGAGCAGCAGCGGGCCGAGCAGTCCCGACTAGAGCATTTATTGCAGCAACAGCAGCAGTGGTTCGATGTGCATAACCTAAAAAGTGATCCAGTTTTGCCAAAATGGAATGCGCCCCAGATTGGCCCATCAATTGTCAAGTCCCTGGCCGAAATTCAGGCAGAGGAACAGGCCAAATTGAGGGCTGAGCAGGAGAATGCGGCTCAGGCGGCTATAACTAACACTAATACCGCTGGAAAAGCGAATTCAGTGAAGAAGGCAAGTGACGATAACTGGTCCCCCAGCACCGTTCACATGAACACTCAAAGTGCAGTGTGGAGTTCGATGAAGCTGTGGGATCAGCAGCACCTGCCCATATCCAGTGGGTTCTGGGATAATCACTTGAAGTTGGCTGGTAACTCTCCTAATAATGCTGCCGTCAATTCGAATTCTCCGGCTGCAAGTGGCACGACTCTGGCCAGCAGTGGAAGTGGCGCAGGCGCTGCCATGAAGAATAACGCTGGCAAGACCATCGCCAAGTCCCAGACAATGTCCAGTATCCAAACCAAATCTTCTAATCCTATCACCAACAGTAGTGCAAACTCCAACAATAACAACGCCAAGGCTGGAGGCCAGAAGCAAAAACCCCAGAGCAATAACAATGGACCGCAAGCGTCCACTAGCAACTCCAGCAAAAAGGAGTCCCACGTGAAAGGAGGAAAGGGAAACAACAAGAAGGAAGATGCCAATGGACAAGAGTTTACCCTATGGTGCACCAAAACCTTGTCCGCAATGAATAGCACTGTTGATAGTAAGTACCAACTGATATGAGTATTTTTAAAGGGTTTTCTAATTAGGTTTCGTTTTAATTTTAACAAAAACAAGTATTTTTAAAAGATATTAATCGATGTCTATTTTAATTTAAAGAGAGGTATGCCATAAAAATGACCCCAAGATTAAATTGTAGGATTTATTCATTTTATGAATATTCGCCAAATCGTTTCGAAATCTTTTTCAGAGATGAGTGTCATTATACTATTTTGTTTACCTTTTTAAAGCATAATTTTCACACTTGCGGTTTCGAATTTTTATATTATTTAATTTAAATTAAAAAGAGGTTCTTTTAGCCTTTTCATCCTCAATGTGCAGAGTGATTAGACTTTATTCTAAAATAAGGCTCTTGCAACTATGTATTATGATGAATGGCTCTACCCGGCTATGATTAGTGATTTTTAGATTGAAATTGAAAGATATTTATGTAAACAATCTTTAGTTTAAAAAAGAGTAAAAATCAAGTACTTAAAATATACTTCCAAAATTTTTTTTTATAGTTTATTGTGAATTTTGAATAGATATTTCAAATAAATTTATAAACAAGCTTTTAAATAATTTTCTTACTTCTAATTACAGTTCCGACTTTTGTGTCATTTTTACAAGACATCGAATCTCCTTACGAAGTCAAAGACTATATCCGGCTGTACTTGGGTATGATATAAAAATTGTTCCTCTTTTGAGCTATTAATAAAAGTGAATTATTTTAGGTGAGACGAAGGAGTGCAGCGAATTCGCTAAACATTTCTTGGAGAGAAGGAGTAAATATAAAAATCAGATTCGCGCTCAAAATGCTCACGTGGACGACATGTGTTCTCCTGCTCCAGCTATAACACCGTCTTCAGATTTTCAGGAAGTAAAGGTATTCTCAAACCAAGGCCCAATGCAGTTGTGCCTGACTAACGGTGGCACTGTTTTCTTCTTATTTATTTCCAGGGCAAAAGCAAAAAGGTGAAGAAGAACAAAATGATGAAATTAGACTCTCGCATCTTGGGATTTTCAGTGACTGCGGCGCAAGATCGTTTGAATGTGGGCGACCGTGATTATCCAAATGCTTCCTAAATGTAAACTATTGCATAGATATGCTCGGAAACGTGTATTGTTTCCGGTTAAATTATACACACATATATTTTATGTTACTTTTTCCGTTATGAATTCGGCATCAATTGCTATAAAATACACACACACAGATCCACCAAGGAGAACATTAGTATGGAGCGGGCGCGCGCTGTTTTTGACAAACGGTTGGATAATTTTGTGCCTAAAGTTAAGATAAAATGTACATAATAAACATTTTAAAATATAAATACGATTTGTTCGATTTTAAACAAAACCATCTTTTCCCGAATTCACTCACAATTTTGCATATTATAGTCATTGAATTTCAAATAATTGTGTTTTATTTTGTGTTTCAAAAAGCAAGAAATTTTCTGTTGAATAGGAAATAATAGCTTTTTGATTATATGTACTTTCTTTAAAATAGTTATTTTTCATTAAAAAACAGCTGATTTTACTATAAAGTTATAAATTCAGCTGTTTTAAATAAGGAAACTAGTTTGAAATCCGATACAAAATGCGAGTTTATCATCGTTTAATCAAAAAACGGATTTTAAATCCGGGTAGGACATTTTTTTACAATCCTTTTAAAAATAAATACTAATTTTTTTGCTTTAATAACGATCGCGAACTAAATCAATAAATTGTATAATTTAAGGGATTTTGACTTTGAGATGCGTTTGCATATTGTCTTTTCACTTGCGAAAAAATCACAATTTTTACCAGTGAAAAAGACACTACTAAACAAATCAATATCAAAATAGTATATTTCGATACAAGTAATGTTTGTAATAACCACATAATAACAACCTATTTCACATGTGTATTGAACGTTATTTTGTGTAATTCAGAAAAAATACCAGTTAATCTCGATAATTAAAAATAAAAACCGTTCGCAGCGGGTTTTTTCAAATTGTGGAACAAGTAAGACACAGTGTGTTATTAGAGTGAGATTAGAATAATACCACGAAATGGTTTGGACAATATGTAATTCCATTACTCATGAGTGGAGTGTAAAAAACGATATGTCCTACTCGGGTGTAAAGTCCTGCTTATTTAACTCGGAAACGATGAAACACTTGCCTTCGGCTTGAATGTTTAACATTCGTTCAAAAACAGTTGACTTAACACCCTTATAGCACAAATAACTATTTTCGATTTGGAAATGCAAAATAATAATTTAAATTTGTTTGTAAAATATTTATTTGGAATATTTTCACTTATATTATCTAAAACAATAATTTTTACTGAAAAAATACTTTAGAACTGCATAAACTATAGTACAATAGATTAAACTCCTGTTGGAAAGTAATAATCCTCTTCTCAGACAGTGTGAGAGTCTGCTGCAGATTGTCTCCATGCTCTTTAACGTTGCCCTTTTGAGCCAATATCTTTTCCATTTCATCGTTATAATGGGCACGTACAGCGTCAAACCAGTGAAGGCTATTAAAATCAGAGATTTGGCCGAGGACAATCAGCACATAGCTTAGGCCCATTGTAAATCCATCTTCAGTAAACTGAATTGCTCCAGAAGAAGTCTTCTTACTGATATTGTCTTTTAAAGCGACAAAATGCTCTATGAAATTCAATATCAGCGCTGGTACAATCAAGTAAAAGTTCCTCATGTGAATATTCTTATCATTTTGAAGGTACTGCTTGAAGGCATCGACGAGAATTTTCAAATAATCAGCACATTCGATGAAGTTGTCCGTTACATTTTTCACTGCAGAATCTACAATTTCCGCAGCCGCAATTGTTTCATTGGACAATTCGTTTATTTTATCCGCAATAGAGCTACACAGATGGGAAATAGGAAAGCAGGACATGGCGTTTGAGCCCATATGTACTCTTCCAGATCTCATCATTCTCACAAAACCTAGAGCATTGCCAATTTCGACAATCAAATTTCGCAGCGCATCCAAATAGTTGACATCGTTGCCAGATTTTGTCATGTGTTTCTTATAAGTTTTATTGAATTGTTCCGCATATTTAAACGAGTAGAATTCGCCATTGTTCTCCAATCGTCCTTTGAAATGTTTGAAATCTTTCATAAGCCTGGATTTTATGTGTTCATCATATAGAAACTGTGATAATGTATAGATTTTCTTCTTTAAAAACTGATATGTGTAGTTTACGACGGTATTTATGATCCCGGTTCCGTACGTTTGAATGGATTTGGCCACATGATGTATGCTAATCGTGTTCAAATGCTTGTTGTTACTCGTCTTCTCTATAAACACCTGATTATTAATATTGTAGCAATACAACAGCACAAATTCTTGGATGTTTCGGGCTATGTGCAGCATATCGCATCCCTAAAAGTATATAAACAATTGATTACACCTTTTCAATGGCGCCTATTTTAAATATTCAGATTAATTGATAAAAAGATAACAGGTAAGCATTCTACAAAATCATCTGTTTTTAACGAGAAAATGAATGTCAAGTATGAGTGACTTTATTTTTATCACTTTTAAAAACAAGTAAAATATTTTACTAGTAAAAAAGTGCACATTTCGGAAGTCAAATCAATACAAAAAGCTAACTTTTCGTTATGGGATTGCAAAAACAGATGCAAAGATGAACTATGTTGTTGATATAAATACAATATACGAGGTTTGTTCAAAAAGTAATGAGAATTTTCTAATTTTGCGGACATATTTCATTTTTTTTGAAATCATACACTAGTTGGTGCTGAAAACCGAATAGACCCTGTAGCAATCAGTGAATCAAAAAGCTAAAAAAAAATAAATCCAGTGGATAAGACAACATTGTATCAGAACTACTTAAAAACGGAGGACTGGAACATTACCGAGAAATCCACAAATTGATAACAAACATTTGGAATCACGAAGAAATCCCTGCCTTATACATATAAATAAAAAAGAGGATAAAACTATTTGTGGATACTATAGAGGAATATCACTCCTAAGCATAACATATAAAGTGTTTTCAAACGTGCTCTACGACAGAATATACCCTTATTACGAAGAAATTGTTGAAGACTATCAGAGTGGTTTCCGCAAAGAAAAGTCTGTTACAGATTAGTGTTTCATCCTTGGACAGGCGATCGATAGCATAGACCGACGAGCAATTAAATTCATTTTATTAAAACAGGGAATACGAAATAAATTGGTATCTTAGATTTAGATGACGCTAAATGGCACAATAGCCAAAGTTAGGATTCTTTTAATGTCAGATCTGGAGTAAAACAAGGTGACGCCTTATCCACAGCGATTTTCAATCTGGTACAGTAATCTATAGTGACAGAGGTAAATCGCGGATGTGCAATTATAAATAAATCCATACATATTTGTGCGTATGCTGATGATGTTGTAATTGTTGCAAGAAGTATTGACCTTTATCAAAATAGAAAAATTGTCGAAAAAGGTTGGTCTATTTATAAACCAAGACAAAACTAAATATATGTGCACACCAACATCAAGAAGAACCCACGATTTAAACATTGGAGAATACATCTTTGAGTCAGTTGATAGCTTCCGCTACTTGGGAGCTAGGTTCAATAAATTCAAGGACTCCGAAGAGGTTGTTATGGACAGAATACAGGCTGCTAACCGCCTGAAACTATTTAGATCTCGGCTTTTGTCCAGAACGGTAAAGTTGAGACTTTATAAAACAATTATCAGTTCTTACATTCGGATGCGAGTTATGGACACTAAAAGAAAACACAATAAGGCAACTCCAAGTTTTTAAAAGAAAAATATTAGGAAAAATATATGGTCCCCTGCGGTGGGGAATATAGAATAAGGTTTAACTGCGAACTGGATGAGTTAATTGGTGGTCTGAAAATGGTCAGATTTGTGAAGTTACAGCGAATCAGGTGGCTTGGGCATGTCCTGCGAATGCCAACAACCCGAACCCTAAAGATTTTTTACACTCTTCCAGAAGGCAAAAGAAGGAGAGGACGACCACGAAGGCGTTGGTTGGATGCTGTCGAGGAGGACCTTCAAGTGATGGGAGTTAGCGGGTACCAAACAGCTGCCCGTGATAGGGACCTGTGGCGGGGCATTTGTCTTGATGCATTGGCTCACACCGAGCTGTAGACAGAAGAAAAATTTCATTTTATTATGGATTTTTTTTCTGAGTCACTTAACTCATTTGCCCTAAACACATATTTCAGGTACCATATGTAAGCATAAGTTGTTTGTCAAATAAACAAAAAAAAAATGTTTTGTGTGTTCGGCGAATTTCTATTATTGCAAAAAAACGAGCGAAGACTTTGTATCAAACTTCGTCTTTCTAAAAATAACAAAGATTATCCGCANCTCATTTGCCCTAAACACATATTTCAGGTACCATATGTAAGCATAAGTTGTTTGTCAAATAAACAAAAAAAAAATGTTTTGTGTGTTCGGCGAATTTCTATTATTGCAAAAAAACGAGCGAAGACTTTGTATCAAACTTCGTCTTTCTAAAAATAACAAAGATTATCCGCATTTGCTCAAAAGCATTTCGTTAAGATAACAAACAATAGACTTAAAGTTATAGCATCAATTGTTCCAATGCAAGCACCCAGGTGGGCCAAGGATATTAGATTATTTGAAAATTCTCTTTTGAACAAACCTCATATAATAGATTGAACTTAAATTTACGTTCATATATAAACAATAACGAATACCTGCTCTAAAGTTCCCAGCGGCAAA
>JXOV01005405.1:0-77161 GCA_001014945.1 Clogmia albipunctata
TTGTATTTCCATACGATAATAATAATAATAGCGGAAGAAGAGATCCCCTTTCTTTTTGAATATTAAATACAGTACGACTATAAGGAAAAGGTTTATTCGGCTAGTTATGAAAAATAGTGGACAAATAGAGCTATCAAACAATTTGCGTATTTAAACCGAGACCCTATCCCTAATATATTAAGCGATACAAATAAATACCTCTCTCTTTTAAGATGCATTTCACCAATTTAGGTAAAACAACTACATCAAAACAATCATTTCCACAAATTAGAGAAAATAAAATTAAATTTGTTTTATTGCAATTTCTTAGTAATTGCACAAAATGTGATTTGCAGTAACTGATACTTTGACTCTTTGTTGCTCTTACGTAGAAAATTTTTCACTTATCCGATTGAAATTTTGACATATCTTCCATTAAATTAAAAATAAAACCATAAAAATTAATAACATATTGTGTATAAATTAGCTAAATTTAATTCAAGCATTGGAAAAAAAATCTCAAACATTTTACGAATATTTGTCGAAATGATATTGAAACACGACCTACAACTCGTATGGTCGCCTGGTCTGATTCATTCATCATGGACGTACTGAAGATGTTTGAAATTCATTTCTCCACGTGGAACAATCCAGTTGGAATTTAGGAAATGACGACAGTTAATGGGAATTGTCGCTGTTCTTCTGATCACTTGGTTGAAGATGACTAAAAGCGAACGACGAAAGCACGGTTCGATTCGGATTCAAATGCCAACTGCGGATCAATTTGACACCGGCGACCATAACTTGATTTTCAAAATCCCCCCAATTGAAATTGGAATTCGAAGTTCGCCAATCCAACGAAATTCATGATTTTCGATGAATGAATTCGACCAAGCATTCAGAATTAGAGAATTCGCACTACTAATCTAAATATTTCTGGCCGATTGCGATTGCTCTGTGGCACAATGGTGGTCCTCCACGAACACATTTTCGACCAGGTGACCAGAAGTGGAAAAATTTACAATAAAAATTATGGTTTTAATGTCTTTAGGATTGCACAGATAAGCTTCAAGTTGAGTTTTTCATATATTGGTATTGCGAAGCTGGGCGCAGAACTTGTTTGGAGATTATAGCCCTAATTCATATAGAAATATATTTGCATTATTAAACACGTGGGCCTTTTTAAAGCTGTTTTTAACCTTATTGACTTTATAATGGCCAATCTTATAGACCCAGTTGTTTAAATAACTATTAGAAAATCTATAGAAATACCTTAATGTTCGCTCTAAAATAAAGGCATATAAAAAATCAAAAGAAATACGTGCACATCTCGTAAAAATCGAATTATTTGCATATTTTTTCAAGTAATCAACAAACAAGCAACGAAGGAGGCTTCTGAAATATTCATTTAATTGATCGAAAAAAGTTTAGAACTTCTGAAAACCTGGCCGAAAATGTGTTCACAGAAGACCACCATCGCACAAATTTTATTCGTCGCTCTCAATTTAGTGTGGAACTGCCGATTTTGATTGATTCGATTCTGAGCACCTGGCTGGACATGACAGTTGAAAACCATGAATTTCGTCATTGCAATTGGAACCGATTCGATTTGTTGATACCGAGAAATATAGATTTGCAATGGTGGAATTATGAGCGCCGTGCCTAAACTTGGTACGCGGTTGGCATTTTGGATCCCAACGACGTCATCTAGTTGCGGGCTTTTTAAATTAAAACGTAAAATTGAACTTGAACTTGAAGCATTGAAAAACATTGGAGTCATTCGGGTTTAGGTCCTACACATTCTTCATTCTAGTAGTAATCAGTACTATTACTATTATGTATCATTAAATATTTTTAGAGTACAAATTAAAAACAAAATCATAATCGTTCCAACGGCACAAACCACAAATCCCATTCGAATTTAAATACCTATTGGAATGTCATGAAAGTTGGAAAATGATAAAGTTGTATGGAGAGTTTTAAAATATTATGAGCGCCCATTCCAAAATGGGCAGAATTGTGGCATTTTGAACCCGAATTCCGTTCGTGCTCGCTTTCATCGCTTCTGGGTTCGCGTATTTGACCGAGAGTTCATAAATCTAAATTTTCAAATCCATATTAAATGAATATTTCTAACTTGGATTGCATTCCAATGGAGCTTTTGTTTTTTACTATCACTTTTTTTAAGAATTAAAACAATTTTTTCCAGTGCTGAAATTTGTATAGAATGAGCAGTTTAAAAAACAAAAAGTTTCGTTAATTTCTGAACTCCGAATAGATTAAATGTGTTGGAAATTTGCAAATCCTATTCCCGAACGATTCGATAAAATGGAATTACAAAAACAATTGACCCCACAATTACTGAAATTGAAATTTTCTGTTATTTCTCACCAGGCGCTCATGAAACCTTTGGATATCGAATTCTTTTCTCGAATGTTATTTTTAAAACACGCCTGCTATTTGGAATATTTGAAAAATTTCGCAACTGGAGGAATTGCGGCTCCACCAGGTTCACAGAACTTATATGAAAAATTTGAGTACTTTAAATTTTGGAGCTAAATAAACGGTTGGACGCTTATGAACACCTGGACGGGCAACTACCTGTTCGTAAAAGCCAACTGAGAGTCGAGATCAACAGATTGTTTCTATTGTAATCAACAGGTGGGAGAGAGCGTCAAAAGCTGTTCGCAGTTTCTGAACGCCTAGTCAGAAGGAGCAAATTTAAGACGACTAAAATGAGTGGTCATTTTCGTTTCTCCTCCCGATTTCCCACTTTCTTTGATGCCCACTACTGTCGCTGTTGCTGAGATTGAATTGGTTTTTATTATTGTCTACTGCGATTAATTTTTTTTCGACCATTAAAATGCATTTCGCCATTGAATAAAATTCAAATGCAATTTGGTGATAATTTCTGTTCAGCGCAATTCAATTTGTTTGCAACCCCTATTTGTTGTACGGCAATTGCGCTCTGGATTAATTAAATTAATTTTCGTTCATTTCGGTTGGGAAATTTGGATTGTATTGAAAATGTTATTCAAATTTTATTTGAGTTCTGGTTTTCAATTTTTTATTTACAAAAACACTAAAAATGATTATAGGATAAGTTAAGAATTTTATTTGAGTTTTGTTATTTCTTTTTCACAAAATATATACTACACGTATAGTACCCGAAATATAAAAGAAATCACCTGTTGCTACGTTTATTCTAAAAACACCAATCCATAAAAATGGGAAAAATGAACCATGATTAAAAACGAGTAAATTTCGAGAAATCGAATGAAATGAGCTTTCTAAAAGATAGAAGAGTTTGATTATGTGTTTTCCAACTCATTTTTTACGAAATTTTTAAACAATTCGCATTAAAAAGTTCATAAAATAATCCGCTTATAAAATTAAAAAGCTATCCCATAGGAATAATAAGAAATTGATTTGAATGTATTCTTTACGAAAACGACATCAAACAGGATAACTAGGCCAATCCTGGAATACGGATATAGTACCTGGGGAGCATGCACTTATGATACCAATTTAAACAAGCTTCAGGTAGTACAGAATAAGGCCCTTAGGTTGGCAACTGGGCACACATCGGACACGAACACAGCAGTGATCCACAATGAAGCCCAAGTATAACCCCTAAAAGACCACATCAGACTACACGCCTCAATGACAAAAGCGAGAGCGGTAGAGGAGGGACACCCCTTGGGTAAACTACTCATCCCCGTGACTCCCAGGATCATGAAGAAAAGAATCTTCAACACTAACTTCGCCCTGGATCCTGAGGACAGTTCACAACCCTTCTCCATCAAAAGGAAATTCTACTGGGTACCCAATCTCCCGAAATCCACAGGGACGAGGAGGAGCTGCCCTAGAGACAACGTAGACTGCTAGCTCAAATAAGAGCAGGGAAATCTCCACTTTTTCGGGATTACCTACAAAAAATAGACTCGGAAAATCACCCTTACAATCACTGCCCAATCTGCCTCATCGAACCACACGACTCATCTCATCTCTTCGGATGCCCCGACATGCCAACCTGACTATCTCCCATAGATCTATGGGAGAATCCAAGAGAGGCTGCGACCTTTCTTGTTATCTGAGAACAACGGCTGGAACATCAATCTGCAATGCAACAGGAACCTCCTGAAGAATAAATCCTCAGAGGAGAGATGCCAACAACAACATCTCGTTGACGATGAAAAAATAAAATTTGAATAAAATAACATATTCACGTTTGTACTAAGTACTTTTATATCCAAATACCAAAACCATTGTAATCATTTGAATTACAAATTATTTACATCAGCTTAATGATTTCATTTGATTTCATCATTGTGTTGACTCGTAATTATATCAATTTAAAGTACTCTGATTGAACTACTTATCTCCAAGTTTCAAACAAAAAATAGCAATAGTATTTGAGTATATGAGAATGAGTAAACAAAAATATGACCAAGAGAATCATGTATTGGTTAGTTTTTGGTTTTTATTATCAACACATTCTACTCCACCTACAGTCAGTGTCGCAGTAGAGCTCAGCTTGTTAACGTGTTTTGAAAATAATTCCAAAACCAGTAAACAATCATGGATTTTGGATTTGTTCTAGTGTCGTTTGTGTTTATTGTGGCTTTGGGCTATTATTATGTCCGGAGAAAACTCAGCTACTGGGAAATAAGAGGAGTTCCATCAGTGAATCCCTCGTTTCCATTTGGAAATGTTGGAGGAATGAACAAAACATTGAACTTGGCTCAAATTCTACAGTCTTGTTACAATGAACTGAAAGGAAAGGGAAACTTTGGAGGCTTTTACTTTTTTACTCAACCAGTGATGATGCCCACGGACTTGGACCTTCTTAAAAACGTTCTAGTAAAAGATTTCCAGAGTTTTCATGACCGAGGTCTCTACAGCAATCCCAAGGCCGATCCCCTGACTGGTCATTTATTGGCATTGCCCGGCACCCAGTGGAGGAACATGCGAAACAAACTAAGTCCGACTTTTACCTCAGGAAAGATGAAGATGATGCACCAAACTCTGCTTCAAGTCGCTGACCAATTGAAAGTTTATCTTACTCCATTGGCAGAAAAGAAAAGTGAAATTGAAATTAAAGAAGTTCTAGCAGAATTTACGACTGATGTGATTGGAAATGTGGCCTTTGGAGTCGATGTGAGTTGTCTCGGTCGTCCAGAAAATGAATTCCGAAAGATTGGCAGAAAAATTATTGAAGAAGGACCGTTTTTCAGACTGTTCTTTGCAGCAATGTACACTGATTTCGCAATGAAAATCAATTTGAAATTATCAAATCCAGAAGTAAAAGACTTTATTATGAATCTAGTCAAAGATACTGTGGAGTACAGAGAGAAGAACAACGTCCAAAGGAACGATTTCATGTCCCTTCTAATCCAGATCAAGAACACTGGAACTGTGGATGGAGAGAAAGTGGACCTTGGAACTCTGACAATTGAAGAAATTGCTGCACAAACCTTTATTTTCTTTGTCGCTGGCTTTGAGACTTCTTCATCAACTATGACTTTTGCTTTATATGAATTGGCGATCAATCAGGACATCCAGGATCGTGTTAGAGAAGAAATCAAAGAAGTGCTCGAAAGTAGCAATGGTGTTCTTAACTATGAAGCTATCATGAAATTGAATTATTTGGAAAAAATTATAAATGGTAAGTTGACATCAATAACCTTAACCCTCAAATTTAGGGGAGGTGTAAAAAGAGGACTCTGGCACATTAAATTTCTAAATTTCGTTATAGAAACCCTTCGTAAATATCCGGTGGTAACAACCCTAATTCGTCAAACTGGAACTGATTATAAAGTACCCAACAGTAATCACATTGTTGAGAAAGACGTTCAAGTTATGGTCCCAGTTTTTGCCATTCATCGTGATCCTGAAATTTACCCCGATCCAGACAAATTTGATCCTGAACGATTCACTCCGGAAAATATCAAGGCCCGACATCCCTATGCCTGGCTGCCATTCGGAGAGGGTCCTCGTAACTGCATTGGAATGAGATTCGGTTTAATGCAGACTAAAGTTGGATTGGCCACTATTTTAAGCAATTTCAAAGTCACCCCTAGTAGCAAAACTCCAATCCCTATCAAATTCAAACCAAATGGACCAATTCTTGCCCCCGTGGGAGGAATGCATCTAAAAATTGAAACTATTTAGGTTTGTAATTTTAAATAAACAACAGATTAAATTAATTTTAAATTGTTTTTCTTGGCGAAAGTTCTTCATTTAACAGGAAATTAAAAATTGGGAAAGTTTTTACATCATGATGATTTTTTTGTATTTCATTTTCAAATAGCACTTACGAATTGATCGAGCCTGTAGTAGCATTATTCACTAAGGTATAAAAACCCGACAACACACAAATACAACTGAAGACTACAGTTTTTTTCTGTCTGACGGAAGCCCGACTGTTAAACCAATGTTAAAATTAAGAAGAGTTCTTTTTAATGATTTTGGAATCCGAAGTACAATCAATTTTTTAAATTAAGTCAATGCTTTTATTCAATCTTATAAAGGTACATACACGTGATCATATTCCGAATTTCATTTAAAGATTTTCTTAAAATTAACCAACGCGTTTGTTTTATGTGCAAAACCAATTACAATATCAATTAAAAATAAACAATTTAATAAAATCTAATTGAATAGATGGCACTTACCTCGGTATAATAAGAAAATGTGGTACATTCCCGAAGCATGGTCAGATGGAAGGCCTAAATTTGATGACAACACGAAATTTTGAAATATTTATTCTAGATTTTTTTATTTTTAAATGATTTTTTTATAAGTATTGATTTGAAATTATTACTAAATAACTAAAATTGCAAATAAAAAACTTATCCGAAACACACTTCACGTTTTTTTACAAAATGAGTTGTCGTGAAAGTTACGTCTTCCATCTGACCATGATGCTTTGGGAATGTTCTACCAGTAAAGGGTTATTTTAGTGACGATTGAATGACAGTATTTTGTTTTCCTAAAAAACTGTTAAATAATCAGAAAATCAATTCAGTTATTTTGTGTGCGCGTAGGTATCAGAAACGAATAGAAATATTAAAAACGGAAATTTAGCGGACAAAGTGGAAATATTATAGAGGTTTTCAAAAGATGTTATATAATACACCGATCTTTATATTTGATTATTTAATTGAAGATTAATTGTGAGGTATTTGCAATAATAAATTTTATGCATTTTTGTTGCTTAAAATTGATATTATGACATTCAAATTAACTCTGTCAAAGTCGTTATTATAGCACAAGTACTTTTTCTTTATTATTAAAGTGGGACCTCAGTTAAAGAAACCCATCAATTTTATATGTACGCCGTTGGGCGTGGTTTAACTGTGTTTGTTAGTGTTTTTTAAAAAAAATAAGCCACCTATCGGAGAACCCATGAACTACGTTTATTTGTATTATGTATTATTACCAAAATTGGAAGAATTTTTAAGATTTTTATGTTAATTTATTTAAAAATGCATAAAATTTTATATAAACCACGATCGATAAGCATTATTAAACACTCGGGCCATCTTTAAGGCACTCGCTTCGCTCGTGGCTTATAACAACCCTTGTGTTTAATAATGACTTATCTTATCGACCTTGTTGTATAAATAACTATTTCATATGATTTTGATCCCATAAAATAAACTTACTAAATCATTTAGAAAAAAAAATCTTGAAAGAAATTTGAATTAAAAAAAGTAAAGTATAAATTTTAAATAGGTTTATTTCTTGAATTCATACATAAGTTTCGAATTACAATAACTAGTTATTTAAAAATAAAATAATTTACAAAATGATCTTTTGCTTGCATGTATGCAGCAAAAATATAATTGTAATTGTGTATTTCCACAGAGGAAAATCTAAATGGACGGAACTTTGTTCACCTACGCGATTTATAAAAATTTACAATATAACATCTAAGAATAATCATTTACTAGGACACAATTCAATAAAAATCTATGGTCTAAAATGGTTTAACATTTAAAATTTTTCATAATACTCTTGTTAAAGATAGTTTTCGTTTAATAGAATTCACTTCTGTACAATTTTATAAAGCACAAACCTAACACAGAATTGTAACAATATTGGAGCATTAGAATCCGTTACTGGACGGAATCCTGGTTCTGTTTTATGGCAGTTGCAATATCAATTCCCTTAAAAATATAATTAAAAATAGTTTTTTTAATGTTACTTAACCGATGGACCAATGTGTTCCAATTTTACAGCTCTAGAGACTAACTTAAGGATTGCAATGCTCTTAGCGACATTCTCTCTTCTAACTTAGAATAACAATTTATAAAAGGGGCGAGTTTAACCGGCAACCTAGGCTTTGTGCTACGGAGCTTTCTTTCGGTAACGTTGTTCACTATATACGTAACATTATAAATCATAATTCCACTGGAAGACAAATTAAAGAAATTAAATTTATGGAAGAAATATCTCGTTCTTTGTCTTTACATAAATAGTATCCTTTTTATTTGTACTGTTTTTTAGTTCAATTTTGATATTAAGTCCTAAGGCGATTACGTGACAGGGGACGACTCGCTTTCGGATCGGATTTTACTCACTTTCACGTCGTCATAGGCGATCGCGAAAATACTTTTCTTGTCCACAATTGGATTTCTACGTCCCATGCTGTGGAGCAGGGAATTCATGGCGATTCCCGAGTCATGGTCATCTTCTAAAGTAGAAGCATTCAATTGCTTCGTATTTTGGTCCATTTGGTACGGACAAGTAGTGGTTTTGGAATGCTTCTCTTCATCTTCCTTGATTGGAGATTGTGTCGCTTTTAGGTGTCTGACATTGATCTTTGTCTCTCTATTGACTTGGGGTGGGGTTTCTGGGTAGAGGTAATGCGGGAGTTTGGTGGGAGGAGGTGGGATTGCCGGAGCGGGAGAGTACTCGTGCTCAAAACGATGCTCACTGTGCTGCAAAAGGGCGTGAGACCCTTCTTCTATGGGCTGATGCTTTTGTTCAAGATTCTTTGCCATTTGAATAGTCTCCTTCAGCATTGGAGGTCCTTTTGGAGGTGAAGTCCTTCTAGGAAGGGGTTCTGGTTTATATTTTTCTTCCTCAGCCTTCTCGGTTCTTCCTAGCATTGGAGAACTCTTCTTCGGTTTATTTTTATCTAGTCCAGGAGTAAGTTTCTTTGATTGCACTTTAGGTTTTGGTTTGTCCCCTTTTCCTGTAGTATCTTTAACGTCCTTATCTTTATCTTTGTTATTGAAATACCATTCCATATACCTGGGAACACTTTTGGCTGCTCCTTCAATTCCTTCTTCAACCACTTTGCTCAACATATCATTTTCACTTCTGGTCTTCTCTTTAGAGGTACTTCTTCTCGATTTGGATGAATCTGGTGGCTTTGGAGCAGGTCCCTTTTGCATACGTCCTTGAGGAGGTTCACTGGCAGTTTGTCGTCTACCCTTTTCTGGCAACTCTGCAGCATCTCTCCTAGACATTCGACCATCTTCTGACAAAACAGCAGACTGGATTTTATCCAATCTGGAACTGGGTCTGGATTTGGCAATTATTTCGGATATTTGTTCTAAGGCATCTCGGGCTTCTGTAGATGAACCTTGCCGAGAGAAAATCTTATTTCTGGGGTCAGCTCTCTTTGTGGCTTTAATTTTATCTTCTTCCACATCGGATTGACCATCTAAACTGTCTCCAGAATAGTTTTTCATTATGATTTCGTGTTCAGAAGAATCTTCATCTTCTTCGTACTTCCTTCGATCTGCCCTAGGAGAAGGTTCAGCTGTTAGGTATGTTCTACTGAAGTACTTTTTCTTGGACTGAATCTTCGGTATTATTTGTTCATCTAAGGAATCCGAAATTTCCACTAAGATTTTCTTATTTAACGAACTGGGGCTCTTGTCTCTCCCTTCAGATCTCTTAACCTTAGAACGTTCTTTGTGTTTTGGCGAAGACCTCTGTTCTTCACACTCTTCTTGGATTGGGGTTTTGATTTTCCTTTTCACTGCCTCAACCATGACGATTCTCTTCTTTTTCTCTTCCTTTCCTCGACCACTTCTTTTCGATTTCCGTCGTTTTAGAAAGTAGACTCCATTAGGACTATTGGGAGGGCTGTATCTTACGTATTCGTAACCATCTTCAGAGTCTGATTCATCGTTCTCACTACGGGCTCTACGTCTTTTAGGCTTGGCTGATTCTATAGGGTCGGTTTGGGTGCCTGCATCACAATCTGTTTGAGTTCCAATTGCCAAGGAGTTGCATGGGAGACTTTGAGTCTCCATAGCTGTCTCCTGCTGGTTGTACCTCTCTTCGAGCTTCTCTTTTTCAAGTAAGATCTGTCGAAGTAAGGCATTTTGCTGTTTTAGAGAGTTCTCCAACTCTTGTTGAATGAGAGAATGGTGTGAATTGGCGTTGACCATTTGTGATTCTTGGTCCACTTGATGGGTTCCCAAGTGCTCTTGGAACTGAAGCCCTGCTGCCCTTTCACCTACTCCTACTTGACTTTCAGGCTGTGACTTTTGAACGTAAGCCTCCTGTTGCTGACTCTGTTGTACTTCATTTGGAATAGACTGAATATAAGTTGGTCCAGGAACTACTTGATAGTGTTCTCTTATCACGTGCTTTCCATTCGACTGCTCTTCGATATATCTTCGCATTAGGATCTCCTTTCCTCCATTGTCCACCATAATATATTGGGGGATCTGACTCTGGACTTGAGGTGCCTGCTGTGGAGGAACATTAACATAAATATTCTCCTCATCTCTCTTTCCTCTGGTGATTAGTCTCAATATTTCAGCATTTCCATCCTTGATAAACAGCTGATCTCGCGTAGTTGGATCCTCCTCAGCCTGCTGTCGCTTTAAGCTTCCCCTCTGATCGTATCCTATGTCACTGCCCCTATCCAGCTCGTGGCGTCTCATTGAATCGTCGTCAATCGGAGGCACCTCCAGCTGGTTCTGGGACTGCCTCCCCTCATGATGGTGGTGATGCGTGTGATGGTGAATGTACTTCCCGTGCCTCTGATTCTCATCCACTCGATCGTAGTCGTTGTCCTCCCCGTCCACGTCCTCCACATATACGTCTCTATCGTTTATTAAGTTGGTCCTTGAGTTGTTGATTTTTGAATGCTTTACCGACCGTTTCTCCGATTTTCTGAAAAATGTAGTAGTTTTTAATATTCTGTTTCAGGTATCCGTTATAATAATAAAATCGTATCTTTTCATATTGTATGTTATCTAAGAACAGAGTGACGTGTGGGGACACAGATGTTCCCACAGACTTCAAATATCAGTGCCATTTTTATTACTAAATTTGATTTATATTAATTATATTAATTTAATGTAAAAAATAATCTCTTAAAACTAATTTATAAAAAATCAGAAAATTGAATTACCTGCCCTTAGCTGACCGGTTGGACTCCCTATTATCTAAATGACTAGGTTCGATTACTTCTTTCTCCATCTCGTGATGATGATGTTGTCCATCATCGTCGTCGTCGTCTAGCTTTTCCTGGGCGAGGTGTCGGCTCTTGAACTCCCACCGCGTGGGTTTAGTTCGGGAATCGCCCGAACGATCTGCTGACCATGCTTCCCGTCTTCCCATCCACTCCGCAACCTTGAACGATTCGATTTGGCAACGATCAGAATGGAGTTTAACAGTTTTTTTTGTACAAGAAGCATTTATCGTTTTCAAGAAGCAAAAGTTAGGATGATTTTTGCACAATCATTTTGATAGTTGATTAATATTAGAGATCACAAATGCGTAAATTTGAAAGAAATTTAGAGGACGGGAGCAACTACCTGGACAGATTTGGATTCTTTTGTGTTTCCCTTAGTATCTCTATGAACTAGGTGAACATCGTCTTCAGTACTACTGACCCTAATTACTCTTTTTCTACAAATATAATATAGAGAAAAAGAAATCACATTTTAGTCAATTAATTTTCACAAACGTTCTTTTTTGTTTGGTTTTTGTCATTTTATTAATTTCAAATAGTGTCTAATTTGCAACTATATCTACAGAGCCAAAAACAGTGTTTGTGTAGGACGATACAGACAAAACAAACTAATCAAACCCAACCAGTTGAAATTATTCCAAATCCAATCATACTGTCTACAAATTAAGGCTTATTCAACCAAAGAGGTAACAAAAGGAAACAGAAAAGGTGCCCAAAAGATATATTTTATTAAAAATATAATATTGTGTTATAAAAAAAATATTAAAGCGAGTATTAATTGAAGCGAAATGAAATTATTAGTAACAAAAAATAAATAATATACATTAAATATAAGTGTGATCATTAAGTTTATCTTAAATGAGGTCGCTTTATAGCCTATTTATAAATCTATTAAAACAATTTATATTTTCTAAACAAATAAGAAAATATTCATCTTTATATATAATAAATAAAAATTGTTTATTGTGATTTGTGTATTATAAAAATAATTTAAAATATATTAAATATAATCTTTCCATAAATTTAATTAATATGTTTTGTTTTATACCTGTAGAATACAAAATATTTTTATAAACTAAATACTTACTTTTGAACAACATTTGAAAACGTTAAAATTTTTCGAACAAAACTTTTGATCACACCTAATATTGGTTAATAATGAAAAAAGCACACACAAAAATGTTCTCGATATTAATAGTTTTGAAACATACCTCGTCAATCCATATAGGGGACACCATGAGCAAATGCAGCAGAATAACAATGTCAATATCAGGAGAGCGATCAAAAACGCTAAGAAAATCAGCAGCCAGAATAAGAGTCTATTTTCCGCTTTGTGGGTCGACTGAAAAGTAATAAACGAACATTAGTTATTATTGGTTATAGCTAAAAGACATCTAGTTCTTACCAAAGCTACATTATCATCATACGTTAAAATTCCCATTGTCGTATTTTTATTGGACAGCCTTTGTTGAATCTTTGTGATATCTACAACCGATTTAGAATCGTATAACACGGAGGCAGTTACGATGCTTCTGAAATGGTAAAAAATATATATTATATATTATGAGTTTTAAGTTGTGAAATTTTTTGACGCTATAAATTATTTTTAAACACTGGCTTAGAGAGTGGTTTTTAACAAAACCACACTGATTACAAAAATTATTACAGAAGTAACTTTAATAATGAAGAAGAAATCTTAAAGAAGGCCCGAAAGTTTAATAATGCTTATCGACCGTGTTTTATACAAAATTTTATGCATTTTTAAAAATAAATTAGCACAAAATCTTAAAAATTCTTTGAATTTCTGTAAAAATACATGTTGTGACCTCTATGATAAACCTATGATAAACGTAATTCATGAGTTTTCTGATAGGTGAATTATTTTTTAAAGAACCATTCATTTACACTAACAAATTACAGTTAAACCACGCCCAATGAAGTGGAGTGCATATAAAATTGATGGATTTCATTCACAGAGGTCACAGTTTAATAATAAAGAAAAAGCACTTGTGCTATAATAACGACTGTGACAGAGTAAATTTAAATGTTATAATATCAATTTTAAGCAACAAAAATGCATAAAGAATATTACAATATATGTGATAATTTTTAAATTTGTTTTTCCTATTTATTTTTTAAAATTAAAGTTCATGCCACTTACTTGTCTTTCATATTGCTATTATCGCCTAGAATGGTGCCTTGCTCATTTCCTGTGTAAGGCTTTGCGTCTAGAATTGTGACCTTTCCCCCAATAATATCGCTAAGTGTGTCTTCAGTCTTTAGTCTGTCCCGATCGTCATAGTTTGGCACAAGGAAGAGAAGAGTCCTGGCTCTGCTCTCTGGTGGATAAATGCGAATCGTGGCCATCGAATACTGGACAGGAACTCCTAGATCAAACGCTCGGACAGTTAGAGAGTATTCTGTGACACTGTCCTCGGCCATGGGATCCATTTTATCTAAGGGCGCTCTTAAAGACAGTTGCCCCGTGACTTCATTCAATTTAAACTTATTTTCATAATTTCCATTAATTATCTCATATCGAATCACATTGTTTGGGGGTTCAGCATCATTATCTATTGCCCTGATGAATGCTGCTGACGTAAAGTTTCTCAGGTCTGGTGTCAAAATGAATTCATAGACCGATTTTTCAAAAATCGGCATTTCATCGTTGACGTCACTGACTTTGAGGATAAGAGGCACTTGAGCTATATTTCCCGTCCCATCGTCATCCCTGGCCTCCACGTAAAAGTGGTACTCTGGCATTTGTTCCCGGTCAAAGCCGTGATTGTCCGTAGAGACTGTGATTATCCCAGATTCAGCGTCTAAATTCAGAGACGTATTTAAAAATCCCAAAATCGAAGTGTATCGAACTCGTCCTCCTGATTCCTCATCCACATCGTCAGCGTGGACTTGTACCAACTTAGTTCCTGTTGTCATGTTTTCAGGAAGTTCCACCATGTAGCTAGTTTCTCCAAACACTGGCGGATTATCATTGACGTCGTTCAGGAAGACGGTTATATTGACCACTGCCGATAAATTTGTTGCTGGTCCCAGTTCTTGTGCCAAGATCTGAAAACCAAATTAGATTATTAGTCATGTCACAATCCAAAGAGTCAGACTGTATTTCAATATTACCTGAAATTGAACAGATTTTGTCTCTTCATAGTCCAACAATGAGTTGTCTCGGACCAGAATAACAAAGCTCGCTCTCCTTTCAGCCACATTGGGACTGATTTCAAATGTCCCATTGTTGTTTAGTAGTGTCAGCGAGAACACTCCGTTCTTTCCTGTGTCGTCGTCGTAAACTCGAGGCACGTATGGATCGTTAAAGGATAAAGCTGTTCCCAAAGGAGAATTCTCGTCCAAACGAGTCACGTAGCTAATAAAAAACAAATATCAAATTAATAATTATATATAATAATTATTTTTAAATTGCTCTAATAAAATAATGCTGAGAAAGTGACTATAAATATTACTTGAATATGGATATAACTTGGGGATTATTCACATATAAAATATATGAATAACTGTCCAGATGCACGATAACGGGTTTTTAAGTGTTTGGTGGATAGTCACACGCTCCTCCAAATAATTCGTTCTAGCATCCCCTACCCAACACCATTTCTGACCCTATCTTATTATTTTATTGCTATCAGTGAGTATGGAACTATAAATGTTCTTGAGAAGGTTTATGATGGGATGGGGTAAAAGAGTTTANTGCACGATAACGTATCATCGGGTGTATGGTGATACGCCCTTCGTCGTATATCACCCAAGCATTTCCTCCCTATCACAATTGCTTTCTCGAACTATTGCTATCGAGTTAATAATTGCTATTTGTTCTTCACGCTTATTGTAATGGGATAGGATAAAAGTGTTTTTAAGACCTGTCATACGGCACCGCACACTAGGGCAGTAGAAGTCTGGCCTCTTTAAAGGATAGGTTGAATATTAGTAATATGAGCATATAGTACAGTATGGAACGCCCGCTTGTTATGAACTATATCATAAAAATAGTCTATTATGTTTATAAAATATAAATTATAATATCAAATATTGTTTTATTGATAATTGAAAATGAAATTACTGAAATATGGAATTAATGTTAGAATTTTGAGATATAACCAATAACTTCATAGTTATTTATTAGCTTGAATACAAATTAAGTTTAGATGAGGCCAAATATAAAATCTAATAAAGACTACTCCTAGATAAGGCAGGATATAAAATATAATATAAATGTACAATTGTTTGTGAACAAACAACGTTATTGATTTAATAAGACTAGTGACGTTCCTAATGATATTAGAAATGTTTATTCAATGACATATACTAAATATGTTAAAATTATTAAAATGCATTTATTTTTGTAATGGAGCGATCCACAATGTAATATAAACGTTCTAAACCCGGTATTAGACTTGAAATTATAAAGAATATATTTAATTTGTCCAACGAATTCATAATACAAAAACCGTATAATTAGAAATTTTTGTACTAATTCATAGTCCTAATGTTATGGAAATCATTGTTATATTGTATATTATAATTAATTTCCTAGTTCTAAGTCTTGCCATTAATATTACAAATTAAACTACTCACTGGTCATTTTCGAAGTATGGCGGAGAATTTTCCCGTTCCGGCATAATGAAGGCGAGTTGGACAGTGGTGGCCATTGCCGGGGGTTCATCCCTGGTCACTTTGACTTCCTCCGCGACGACGGTCAGCAGCACCGGATCGCCGATGTGGGTTATCGCAGCGATTTCGTCGAGGGGCCTCAATAGGAAAATTTCACCTGTAAAATTGGGCATAAATTGACGTGAATAATGTAATCTAGGATAATGCGAGAATTGCATTTGAGGCGGACGATTTGGTCGTAAAACAGTGAATAGAAAATGTCAATTAGTCAGGAAATGCCTATCGCATTACCCAGTCGTTGACCCATTGGAACAGGGGATTAAAGTGTCCCTTGGAGCGGATTTTGTTGCTGAGCATAATTAAAGTCCGACTCTCATTATCGTGGAGGGAGATTAGACTTTAATTCATCGCGTCTGACCCGATCTGATTAGATGGGGAACGCATGTGGTTCGTTAACCCGTAAATCACCGTTGTTTGTCAGGAGTCACTTTCACTTAATTCACTCCTTTTCAATTTCCTTTCCATTCTTCTGTCCCCGATTCTTTAAATGTCCCTTTAATTACACGACATTTTTATTACAGAAATTGTAAATTATTCGACCTGTCGCCGGCGAATTGTTTCCAATGGAACTGGGTCACCAATTGTAGTGGGTTTTTTTCTCTCTCTAGTCTTCCCAACGGGACACAAACACACAGCCAACAAACAAAAAAGGAGTCACGAAGTCAGTCGTGATTCAGGACATTAATAAAGCCGGCCCCATAAATCCATTATTGCATAATTCTTGCCATTGCTACACCTTTCATTCAAAATCCACCATCGATTCGAGAGAGAGGGGAGAGTGCAATTTGCATTAATGGGATTATCTGGGCTACTTTCAGCTCTCTTTCGACTCGGCCAACGCTTTTCTTGGCATTTCAACTTTACAACATTGTAGTTGTTGTAGTTTATTCAAATTGAATTCATATAGCGCGAATTAATTTTTCATTGTCCACGATTCGTATCTAATTAAATGGGGAAATAAACACTCCATGGCGAGTACCAATGATGGCCAGTCACGCCATGCTTACTCTCGATCAACATGCAGGACACGTGTTTGCAGATTCCGAAAATTCCACACACGGAATCGTATATTATGACAGTTGGGTAATTGAATCTGGTTATCTAATCCAGATTGGGTAATTTGCATAAGGTGTTTAGACTACTATTTGAATAATTTATGTGAGAGAAGTATAATAATTCTTTAAAGATTCATTTGAAACCTGTTGGAATATACCAAGCATCTCGTCATAATTATTTGATTTAAAGGTAAAGGAGTATTGACTTAGATCCAACAAATTGTAGATGCTTTATTAACTATGAAACTATAAGAAATTTACAAAACGCAGTATTAAAATTTTTCCTTTGAATAAATAAAACCAAAAAAGATACGATACTCGTATTTTTTTGCTTTGGAAGATTCTTTCCATATAATCTGATTACATTATGAAAAATTCCTTTGATGTATTCCTCACTGCACATCGCTCATTCAAGTCCTCGTTGTGCTTAACTCAATCAACAAAATACCCTTTTTGTACCAAACTGAATTACTATCTTTGAACAAATTATAACAATAACTAATTACCAGTAATTGCATCGAAGAGTTATTTATTCGTTTTAAAATGATTAGCTTTTTTCCCCGCTCATATGCCAGTTAAAGTGTATTAAATCACGCAAATTATTGGCGCCGTGGAACATGCTAAAATTTGAAATTCCCCGGGATGAGGAGATCTGGGAGAAAATAATATATTATCTCGACGTACAGTTAATTGCATCGGTCATTTACCACAATTTAATCCCCATATTTTAATTTATCTTTGACCGGCGTGGAGCCCTCAGTTCAGTCTTCAGTTCTATGGATTTGTTAATTAAATGGCCGGTAATTACCAATCGGATAATATTTATTAAGAAATTACTATTTGCTCTGACATTAAATCCGTGGCGGGGAGAATAATTAAGAGGAGGGCAGCAGCACAACGCACAAAGCAGTGTCCAAGAAGTTAAGCCTGATGGAATGCGTCCAAGTCCACGTTCAAAGGCCCACGTGTAATTCAAGAGGAGAAGAGAAAGACGAGGGAGAGGAAAGAGATCTTACCTGTCGTATCGTTAATGTTGAAGAACGACGTAAATGGATTATTTTCCGAGACGAGGCCATAGCGAATCTCTCTGGGAACCCCTTTGTCGCCGTCTTCGGCCTCCACTTTGAGGATCTGTAATTAGTAAACAGGTGAGATTTCAATTCGGGATTAGTGGCTACTTCTTTTGCTGCTGCTCAATTATCAAACCCACCTTGTCACCAGGTAACAGTCCAGTGGGCAGCTTGGTGACCGGAGGAGCCATAGTGAAAATTGGAGGAACGTCTTGGACGTCCTCTACAATAATCACCACCTCCAATCCAGCTATGTTCCTCGAATCTTGACCAGGTTCCGCATAAGCGTCCTATTAAAAAAGTAAATTATATAGCTAGTGTTAAAATTTAATTATCAATTTGGTAAGATTATATCAATATTATAGAAGATTTCTTTATGAGTATATCTTGAATATCATTTGTAAATTAAGTAATCGAAAATTTATCAAATTAAACAAGAATTAGCAATTCTCAACTCAGTTTGTAATTTTTAAAATATTTGGAAAACGAAAACTATATACCATAAGATAATATATTTTTTTGCACTTTCGTATTGAAAGGATAGTTTTTTTACATTGATTTGAGTTTCATATTGCGAATTTTGAATTTTTATTTGCTTCGTGAAAAAAGAAAATCTAAGTCAATGAATAAATTTTTTTGAAAATCAAAACTTCGTCGCCATTTTGAGGAAAAATCTGCTCAATTTTGAACCCAGACGTTATAACGGTCAAATAACCATTCAAAAAGAGACTTTTTTAATGGCCAAATTTTTTAAAATTATTTTTACATGAATTCTTAAGGAAAGTGCAAATTATATTCTGCTCGAAAAAAACTCTCCTAACGGCTCGTATTAATACTCGTTCCCTCGTTAAAAACGGTTTATTTTACATCATTGTGGCACAAATAACTATTTTATATAGAATAATCATGTGTAAGTTGTAGGGAAATTTCTAATTTTGAAAATGTCAAGACCCTAGTAAATATAATCTTATCTCTAGCTTCAAGGCTTATTCTAAAATTGTTAATACTATTTCCCATTTTTTCAAAATAAATACATGTTTTTAATCTTTTATTGTGAGCTATCCTAAAAATTAAAAGATCTATCTATCTCTTGTTAGATGGTAGAATTTTAGCTTTGGCCTATAGGAAATTTCCGGCTTCAAGATTTTTCGCTATATCTAGAAAATGATTCAAATGATTCTTTATGACAGAATAATTTTTTTTTTATAATTATACTGTGAGTATATTTAGTGATAATGAATTAAATTTCTTCCAGAGGTATCATTGATAAACGAGTGTGTCTTTCTCCAAAATATTCAAAGAAAGAATGACATTTCTTAGTTTGAAATTAGTGATCTTAAAAAAAATTGTGTAATTTTTTGCATTAATACTCTGGGTTATTGTTTCAATCCTAAAACCAATCATAACACCGTCAACAACAAAAACACCAAAGAATTTTAATAACATGCTCGTATCAATGACTGGCATTGTTTTTAAAAGGGTAAAAAAATGAGACTAAGAACATTATAGTATTAAATTGCAAGATTAAATCAGCAAATCATTTATGGGCGTCGTTTAACAACTCAATTAAGGTGCATTTGGCATTGGTGGATTACGACACGTGTCGCGTTATGAAGAGTGTAATTTTATTAAAAGTATTATAGAAATCATGACATTAACGCCTCTCAATAATTGGATTTGAAACCACTTAAAGGTGATATTGATTCCACAAAAATAATCGACGCGATCTATATTTAAGTTCCTCTCGCAATAGCTAATTTGGCAAAATTGAAACTGGTAAATTGAATTTTGACACTGATCGCTGGGAAAAGGTTTTTGTTGTCCAAACCATGAAGTCACAACATTTGTACAGTAAACTTTAGACCAAACTTAAATAGGCACAGAACGTGATGTTTGTTCTTTCATTTTTTGTACAACGAAAATTGTATTTCAGCAGTGGACTTTATACAAACATTACTGTTGTTCCAAACTGCACATTCTTTACACGTAAATACAAATTTTCAATTTGCAAGAAAATTCTTTGAGGAGCATTCGGAAAAAAAATATTTGAGTAAAATTGAACTCAATTAAAATTCGTTTTAAAATCTGTATTTGAAGTTCAAGAGGGGACTGTACTTTGTATCTCTTTGCCAGATAATAGACACTTTTTAACAAAGATTCAAAAAAAACTAATGGTTTTTATACTTTTTTAAGAAGTTTAAACGCAGAGATTTATTCTCCCGTACTTAATAGTCAGTATCGTTCAAATATCAGATGAAGAGTTGTATAAGCTATAGACTAACTTCATGGAAGGACTATCAGTGCAGGGAAAAATACCCTCACAACATTTTCACATGATTTGTGTATAGTCCAAAATTAGATACCAAACTAACTAATAACAATCCCAAAAGTCAAACCTATTCTGCCCTAGTATGCAGCACTTAATGATGGGTCTATTGAACACTTTTATGCTTTCCCACCCAAACTCACCTGAAATTATTTAAAGGGATTACTATATCGAGAGCAAAAGTCGATCTTTTGTTCAAAAAACTTACAAATTCGCCTTTAAATATTTGAATTTAATTTAATCAAAAAAGAACTTAATACACATTTATAAAATATTATGAAAACCACAAAAACGGTCTTCTGAACACTCCTCATCTTTAGAACGTAACCCAAGAATCGTGTTCAATGAGAAACGGGAATGTCGTTGATTAGGAGTTACATGATCAAAATTTGCAATGTATTTGCATTATCATTTCGAGCTGGAGAATGGTTCTGGAAGTCTTTCGAAGCGCAGCAACGAACGACATCGCGGTTCGTGGTCCATCTAATGTTCAGGAAATTTGCATAGTTGTGCTGTTGTTGTTTGGCGGAAAGTTCACGGTCACGGGCAGGCAATTACAGTGTCACGTTTCGAGTAACGATGCTCGCCAGTTTTTGCACTTGAAGTGATAATAAGTGGATAACGAGGGAAGCCTGGAAGGGTTATTGCAGGTGGAGGAATGAACATCTTTCGGTGCGGTTTGGGAGCGCATAATTCCGAAAATCGATTCCTGTCATCCGTTGTCGTCGTCGTGGCCCGGACAATGGGAATAAAATTGTGAGAAATAAAAGACGAAAACTAAAATACAAGATGAAGATGAGGAGGAAGACGTAGAAGGGTCATGATTGAGACAAAACAGCCCATTGTTTGGCGGAATGACATTATACAAACATGCATCTTAAGGTTGCATTCCGTGTCTCTTTGTCAGAAAACCACGGCCAGAACATGTTTCGATAACAGAGAACAAATTGTCTCTCTGGTGGTGGTGTCATTTTAATCTCAGAGTGGAAAACAGACTTAAACCACTGCTACTTTATTCATCAAGGCTTCTGTCAACCACCAGCTTAACTTCAGCTCTAATCCCTTCAGCCCGGCCAGATTACCCAGTCTCGATATCAGTGATTTCTTTCTTAATTCTAATTTGAACACAATTTTTACATTAAAAGACCATTCAAAAAATTAAGGCGATTTTTCAATAACTCTTTTATCTCTTCGATATTAAGTTTTTGAGTATTTTTATTAATAATCCTTGCAAAAAGCATTTTATGTTATATAGTATATTTATTGATGCATAAAAATTATTTCAAATTAATAATAAAATCAAAGCAAATTTAAATCAGAGTCGAAAAGAGTAATTTTCGATATGCAATTGCAAAAAAATTAGTTTATTTTAACGATTTTTCATCTTTTCACGTTAATTCTATTTTTTTATAATGGATTTATAATTTTAAGTTATATATTTAAGGTTCGACAAACTGCGAAACCAAGTCCTATATTTGGAAAGTAAGAAAGTTCTAGCACTTACATTGGCCAAAATCGACAGGTGATACATGGACTGCTTTTCAAAGTCTAGTGGTCCCAATAAGAAGATCGTTCCTTCGGTCATTTCTGGTGTGACAATTTTCTGCCGGATTCCAAAGAGTGCCGATCCCCACAGCTCCAAGTAGACCGGTTTGGGAAAGAGGGGATTCTTCCGTGCAATCACGTAGTCCAATTCAGTGCCGCGTTTCGCATCCTGAAACGGAAAGGTATTTTAATTATGCACTAATGATCATATAAATCCATTTCTTTAAGGTTTACCAAAGCGAAATTAACACTTATAATTGTACATTATATGCTACATAGTTATATCTAATAGTGGAATTTATAAAAAACACATAATTCTGCTAAACCATAAACATGAAACGGAAAATTTGACTGAAATTTTATTTTACTTTTTACACAGCACACAAGCTTTTAACACAAATCAATAGTTTTAAATTAAAATTTTTTTAAAACTCTAATTTAAAGAAGGTTCACTAGAAAATCTGATAATTGTCATTATTTTATTGAGTAAACATCTTCAGTATCCTGTTTTAATCATATTTTAATTTGTAAATCGAATGTCCTTTTAAGACATTTTATTGTAAATAAGTGTATCCGAATTGCCAATTCAGTGAATGCAGCAAGTTGATTACTAAGATTGATTTTGAATTGGACTATGAAATTTGTAGGAAATTTCCAGTCACAAGTATATTTATAAATAGTGGACGAAAAGAAAAAAAAGAAGTAATGGGGTTTTGTCTGATTTGTACGAAATTCGGTAATTAAAACCCCTAATTTTCATGCGGAAAAGTGACTCTTTACTGCCGTAGTGCGGTAAAAGTTATCATATGAAAAAACGGACTTAGTTTCTATATTGCTACGAAATATTATACCCGTTCCTTATTATATGTATATTAAAAGGAATGTAGAATAGTCCTGTTTATTACATTGTCTTTATTTTAGTAACCGGAATAATTGTATCAAATAAAATAGTGGAGTTCATGAAGAACTTATAGAATGGCGCCAGTTGGAATTTGCTTATAATAAACAGGGGCAATAGTTTGAGAATTATTTTGTCGTTTAGCGATCAGTTGCGAAAACCATAACTGATAAATTGATGTTGGCATCTTTGAGAAGAGAGCTGTTGTGCTGATCAGCAGGCAACAGTAGCTCGGTAGCAGTCGATCCATGGACTGATGCCCTTAAAAGGCGGTCGATTATTGACAGCACAAATTGTAATAATTTTTTATTATCTCTTTAACATCATCATTACTATTTTGCGCAAAACTACCAGTCTCAATTGAAATTGGCAGAAAAGTGCGCGACGCATACGAATCGCGAATTGTGCAAAATAGTAGCGATTTTCATTCCGATGTATCGACAATGGAATCGGGCGGAAAATTGACGTCCAAGAATGGTCATCAATGGCCATTATTCGGGCTTGTTTTCTTTAGTTGCATTCTCTATCCGAGCTTTATATTTATTTGGATATCATATTTTAGAGGTTTGCGATTTCAGGTCTCGATCAAATTCTCACACAGTCGTCGGCCTGGAAAATGATGATCGATCCACAGAGAGCGATAGGTTCTGTCCGGAGTCAATGGCGACAGCATATTTATGACTTTATTGTTGATTTGTTTCTATCGCCCAAAGATTGTCCAATGGGCAATGCCAGAGCGGGAGAGTTTGCCAATAAAATCTGCATAAATAATCCAGTCACTGGCTGTCTCCAAGATACAAATTGCTGGCATTACGGATTTGACGGTGCGGTTAATTGACTGTGCCGGTTTTTTCTGTTGTTGCTGGTACCCAAATGCGAAGCCTTACGCCGCCTTGTGCAATTCCCGCTTTATGCCGATCATTGTTGCAAGTAAACGACAATTATTCACTATTATTCACCTATTATTAGGATTAGCATCATCCATCCTCCTCATTTATAATATGAAAGGGTTTCAGTTTATAATTAATTTTTTAAAAAAAATAAATAATATAAAAGAGATTTCCCTGTCTTATATTTTCAAAATAAACTATATTTAAGTAAATTTTATTAATCGTAACTAGTACTTATTGCCAATTTTGAAAAAGAGGATACAAAATAGAAATGCAATTTTAGCAATTGCACAACTAAATAATTCTTAAACTCAGGTCAACTTTATTGTCAAAGGTTGTTTAAATAATTGCAAATAATGAAAATTAAATTAAAACCTTAATGTTTTCATGAAATAAAAGCTGGCAACCCCATCTCCTAGCGAAGCCAGATGGATGCGGCGGTGCGATGAAGAGCCATAATTTATAACTCAATTTGTGCCAATAAAGTGAGTTTGGCGTCAATAAATCTGCGAGTTGCGCCAATTGGCTGGCAAATTGGACAAATGTCGGACTCACCTCTGGGATCATGATGATGGCGGGCTTGTGTGGGAACAGCAGGTCGTGCGGCGTGGTGAAGTTGGTGGCGGTGATGGAGCAGCTCTGCGTCGCCGAGTCCCCCTTCGTGTCCTTCACGGAGATCTGGAAGTCGTAGTATCGGCCCGCTTCGAGTCTCCGTTTCAGAAGGACGTTCGCCTGACAAACGGAGTTGTACTTGGTGCAGGGTAGAGTCTCAATTTGGACCGTGGACGAGGCTGAATCGCCGACGAGGTCGAACTGCAGCGGGTAGTCAAACTCCTCGTCCGTCGCCCGAATTCGATAGATCACAGATCCGACTGCAGCGTCGGCAGGCACCAGCACCAAACGCATCCGCGTAGTGGGATCGAATTTGGGCATCATCGCCGACGCAAAACAGAGCAGCCCCAGCAGGCAGCCCGTCAGCAACGGCAGCAAAAAATGCATCCTGCAAAAAAAACAGAAATCATCATTAATTATGTGCAAAGATTGGTTTGATTTTTGTTTCCGTCATTGTCTTCAAAATATTGTTATGAATATTGTTATTTAGAAGGAAGATTTAAATTGACTAGAGACAAAACTGGTGAAGTGTAGTTTTCCAAATACATAACAGCTCTATAAAACTATCTTCACCACATATGGAAAATACTACTAGTTTTTCATTTTCTTCGAAAACACAAATTTAGAAATGAGAAGGAATTCATAAACAAGTACAGTATGAAAGAGTATATTTATAGGATCTTCGATCGTGACAGAAGTTGGGATTCCGCAGTTCATATTCGCATATTTATCTGGTCGTTTCGCCTTTTTAAATCACCATATCATATTTACGGAATGAAATGCCTACACTCTGGCCAGGTATATAATTGGAAGAGCTCTGGTCGAGACAATAACGGCATTGGATAAATATGAGATGATAATATTAAACGATTTTCGTCTCCTGTTTCATGGCATCTCTTCCCTTCCCTTGCTTTTCCTCTACCTCTTGCTGGCTGGCCATCACTGGCAAGATATCAAGATTATTCCATTGGCCATTGTTCTACCTCACCATTAACTGGCCTTCTTTGTTTCCCCTGGACAAGAAGAGAACCGTTTATTCCTTCGAAGGAAGGGACAAATTATGGCCAGAATTTGCAATGACCGATATTTAACTGATGGATTTCAGAAACGGAATCCAAATGTCTCTATCTGACCAAATCTATTATTGGCAAAGGCAATAAACTTGAGTTTTTCCAATTCCGCAAACCATATTTGGTCAAGAAACAATCGATCTTTTGCTGATCTTTAGCGATCTTTGTCATTAGACGAGTGGGGAAAAGAATAATTCCAATTGAACTGTATTGACTGGCCAAGTTCTATTCTCCCATATAGGCAGATTAATTGGTTCCCACACTCGAGGCAAATTATCTAAGGCTATTGTTCCGTGAGTCCACTATTTTCCGATAGATCGCTAGTGCTGCTGCTTCTTTTTAGAACCTATTCTTTCCATACGTAAAATACGATGTGAAAAGATTCGCGAGCAAAACAAATTCTTTTTAATCACAATCTCTCTCTCGGTGTGTGTCTTCTTTGAGGATCACACTGTTACCTATAGTTCTATAGAACAAAAAAGGGAGAGAGAGAGATAAAACCCACAAAGAAAAGCCTTTTTAATTGGCGACATTAATTACTGTCGTTCCAAGTGTACCGAGATCGTGTTCTAAAGCCCGTAGATCTATCGATCTCGGGCCACAAGAAAGGCAGCCAAGAACTGCAGATCTGAATTGCTGGCCTGATAAATTGCATCATTAGGAGTTTGCACCAACATTATCCACATTGGTGGGGGAAATGAGAAATTATGCAAGAACCTTTGGCTATAATAAAATCGGTTTTATTTGACTATTAAGACTGCACTCAAGGAAATGATTTGAAATTAACTCTTTAATGCATTGAATCAAATTAGAAACAACTTTTAGTAATCAATATCGATATATTTAAATACGAATTGTATCTACTTATTACTAACTATATGCTTTTAATAATAATTAACCTGCTTTAAAGGGCTACGTTTCACTAAATTTCATAATAATTTTCACCATTTGTATAACCTTAATATAATCGAACTTCCAAAAAAATTGTAATTATGATCTTTGTTAATTGTCCCAAAAATCGAGCCATTAAAACTAAATCCTATATTAAATTGCTTACAAAAATGTTTGAAGGTAGTTCGTGATACAGAAAATAGAAAAGTAATTCCGGAAACAAAAGTTACTTAAAAGTCAATCATATACTTTGAATTCCCTAGAAATCAAAGAAAAGTTTTGTCATGCAATTGATTTTATTTTTCCTTCAATTATTGCGAAGATTTCATGCGATGTTACAGAAACGATGGCCAAAATATAAGCGTTTTGTTTTTACCTGAATAAACTATTTACACAAGTTACGTATAGATTTGATCCAATACTTGAATTATGGAATAAAAGGTTAAGACAATCTTAAATGAACTTGTAAAATTTAAACAATCACTAAAACCAGTAAATCAATTGTTTCGCACTGATTCGTACCAATTTTATTGCGAATGCAATTCGTGTCATAAAGGCCATAAAGGAGAACGTAGTGAATTAGGCTGGGAAAGTGAGATTTTAATTGCCCATTTAAGAGAGTGGGTCTTAATTTCATTATACAAGTGACATGATGTACCAATACCAGATCTGTTGCAAAACATATACGAATCTGAACATCTGGAAGCTCATAATTTTTACTCCGATGACAGGTGAACAAATTTAAAAGTTATTAAATATGTTGGTCAAGTCGGAATAAAAAGAAGAAGAAGAGGATTATTGCCATCATTGACTTGGTGTTTTTCTAGCTTACAACTCGGCTCCATTTCCATCAATTTTTCATCAGTGATTTATCTGTTTCTATATTTGTGCAAATGCGAAATGGTTGCTCTAAAAATGCAACAACTCATGCAAAAAGGTCGTTTCAAATAAAATATCAACGCACCTAGTTGTTCTGCAATGCCAATTACAATTTATTATTCCAATTTGTATTCAGTTGTCCGACTGCCAAGAAGGGACATGCTAGTTCTTTTCTTCTCCATTTTTTATGTATTAAATACATATTAATATGCAAATCCAGAGCCCAAACAACAGGGTACGATTTATGGAAGGCCGGGATAACCATGTTCTGTTTATTGCCCTGTAATCAGACTTTAGCCAAGCTCTAAGCCTGTTTCTCCGTACACAATGATATGTTATTAGAGCGGGAATTGGCAAAGTCAACAAATCATAAAATTCCTCAACATTGTGCTTGTTTAACATAAATCATCTTGAGCATTGTTGCTCGATAGAAGAACTTTGTTCCGATTTTGAAATTGATTTATTCAATTCGAATTCGAATATTGCAAAAAGTTTAATTTGCTCTGATAGAATTAAGATTTATTGATCCTGAAATTAAGAGCGAAATAAACTGATTAGAATGCCAATAAAAAGTGCAAGGTATGTGACAGGTTTCAATTCATTAGGTACATTTGCATATGCACAAAACTTGAAATTCATTCTAATTTTAATTGAGACCATATAGATTAGAGTAATCAAAAGTTTTTCTATGCAATTTAATGAATAGGTGATATTTGTCGATTTAATGAGGTTAGGTTATAAATAATATTAAATGCAATTTCGTTTTCAATGACCGTTTATTCCATAATACAGTTCGTTTTTTTAGTAAAGAGTTATCTGTTTTGTATTCAAAAGACAATTTTCAAGATACCACAATTGCATTAAAATTGATAATGTGCAAGAACGGTAAATAAAGTGAAGCAGATTGAAAATTGTTCGAAACCGTTTAAATCCGAAATCACGACATTCTGGAGCTGAAAAGTCTTTATAATGATGGCGTTAGATTAGAGCTTACAAATCAAACAGAGACTTGTAACCCTTACATAAGCCATAATCTGCCGAGTGCACGTACTTTTCACAGTCCCCTAAACTGAATCGCTAATCACTGGCTCTCAGAGGTTCTATTCCCCAGTAAATCGTGCCTCAATAATTTTTCCCATTCAATTTGCCAGCATAATGATGTGTTGCGAAAACTTTCATTCCCTCCCTTTCCACATCCATGTTTGTTGTTGTGCCCGGCTCTTAATTCTGAACAATTTCATTACGATTCCCAATCATTGGCGAATTACTAGTGGATGGATACTTATTACATGATGGAGAATAAACCTGGCACAGAACGTAGTCCTTGGCTAGATCGAATAATTCACGGTCATTAAAGTAATTTTCCCAATAAAGTGTTTTATCCTATGTTCTTTTATTATTGTTGATCCATGTAAAAACCTTAAATTACAGACAGTATCGCAAATAATAGATCTATTTCTAAAGTTTATGGAAAATTAAGAAATATAAATCACTAAATAAATTGTTTATATATTTTGAGATTTTTTTTGGAATAGCCCAAAGCTTTGTATGAAAACTTATAGGTAGCTACTATTTTCTTAAAATTTTTAATCACACTTGAGTGTAATGTAGACTTTATACTATAAATTTATATTTTTATTTAAAAAGTACAGTTAAATTTATTTAAAACAAAAAAGAAATTAGTATGCAGACTAATTATCTATTTTTAAATGAACATGGGAGTTTTAAAATTTAAATCATTTTTTTGCCTTTTACTGTACAAGCCCACATTTCTAAAATTACTGTTTTACGATCATGTCTGATTTATTAAGGGAACAATCGATCGACGATCGTCGTCCACTTAAGCCATTTTCCTAAAGATCATTTCTGTGTTGGCTGCGTCGAAACAAATATAATCTGATTATGACTTATGGACAATTAGCCGCATACTTGTGGTCATAGTTCAGGGTCTTCATTTGCGGCATGTAACTGCATGTAATGAAAGGCCAGTTTTGTGGAGTCCTGACCCATTGGACTGGGCTCAATAGAGCTGCGATCGTCGTCGATAGCGGACGAGTTCATGGGAAATAATCGTTGCGATCGCATTTCATTGGAACCATCTGCCAGTAAAATGCGATCCTCGAGGCCAATAGCGGGTGCTTGGAGAAGGATCGCGCGCCATATGATCGACTAAGCAGTTGCAAATAAATCAAAACAAAACAGCTCTCAAGAGCTTAATCAGTTTGTTGTGTTTGCAAAGTTTTAAATGAATGAGCCATGTTTGAGAAATGTGTTTAAATTCCAAATCCACAAGTCGACCTTGTAAGGTCTGCCCGGTCCATAAACGTATTACTTGGCTCCGAGCACCAGCTCTAAAGCCTGCAATCACGAACAAAAAACCAATCAGTGAATTGGGTATTTTTTCGTTAATGGCCGCAAAGTCTTAAAGAAAAAAAATGACACAAATACACTGTAATGAAAATTTGATCATGCGAACAAATCTGGTTTTGGTAAACTCTCTGGTCACTGACCGCTCCACTGCTCTTGCAATAAATGCCCGAGTGCAGTTTTTTAACCACTCTGCACAGATGGTGTTTTGTTTTCGCGCAGATCTCAGTCGTAATTTTAATAGTTGATGATGCCAGTTATGAGATAATGACAACGACCGAAAGACTCTTGTGTTGTGGAGGATAAGAACAGAAATTGTCTAAGGTCACAGCGACCCACAACGCCCACGATCGGCATTCGCCATAGACATGGCCAAATCGCAGACAATGGCATGTTTCTTTCCAGTAAATTACACTATTTGTCACTGGGCAGCAGCGGTTCAATTAGAATTGTCACGTTTCCAAGGAGCAACAACGGCCAAGTGTCGAAGGCCAGGAAGTTAAACAGACTCTAGAGGTAAAGAGCTAGAAGATCTTCAGCAAACGTGGAGGCAAAAGGGCGGAACAGTAATAAAAATTAATGGAATAGTGGTACTTTAAACCATAAAATATAAAAACAATCATTAGTTTGAGTGCAATTGAACATAGAACAACTGAAACTGTAAAGCGTGAACTATTGAAGAATTCTAATATGTTAGTCTATGCACAAATTAGTTTTTGCACTTCCTCTACATTCTATGATGTAACGAAATTTGTTGTAATTAAATATTACTGTTAGAAGAAAATAAAAACATGAATAATATTATTCGTAATATAAAGTCTCTTTATTAATTGGTATTGATAACTATTGGTTTTATAATCAATGGATTGGAATTTGTGCGGCTGTGTGAAAAGATTAATTTCTTGTAATTAATAGCTAATATAGCTAAAATATCGAATGATGTGCGGGTTTATTTATATTCAATTCTTAATGAAGGATTATCAATCCAGGGAGAAAACACCCTCACAAAATGTCCTCATGTTTTCTATAGTCCGTAAATAGCTGATAACTTGTAGTAACTACCCATATTACTAAAATTGTACCTATCCTTTAAAGTGCCCAAACCTATATTGCCCTAATGTGTGGTGTTGAATAGCGGGTCTAATAATAGTTACAACAAGGTCGATAAGATAAGGCATAATTGAACACAAGGGTTGTTTTAAGCCACGAGCGTAGGGAGTGCCTTAAAGAAGCCCCGCGTGTTTAATTATAATAAACGTTGAATTAATACGTTAAATTTAAATTGAAAGAGAAATCCGATATGTGCATCTGTTTTAAAACATTTTAATTGAATTTAAATTATCCGTTTTGTTGTGAAATCATCCACAATTACAGTTAAACCAACGAAACTGACCTCCATATAAATTTGTTGGATTTCTTTCACGGGGGTCACACTTTAAAAATAAAAAAAAGCAATTGTGTTATAAAAACGACTTTGACAGAACAAATGTATGTGTCATAATATCAATTTTATGTGACAAAAATGCATCAACACTTTTATCCGTTCCTATCCTAATCATTATATTGAAACACTTTATCGATAGCAGCAAGTTTGTATTAGTTAAGGTCAGAAACTGTTATAGAAATTAATTCATTATTTTTAAACCTTTTATTACTTAAATATATTTAATCGGTTTATTTTGTAATCTCTAATGTGTTATTTAATGATAATTAAATTTTGTCTCTTTTTTTATTTATTTCTGCTAATATCGAGTACGTGTTGTTTTTAAATAAAGAAACTTATTATTAGACAACCCCGCTAGTTTCCTTTAAACTTGGAGGGAGTTACTAATAAATTGTCGTGTTTGTGGGGTAAGATGACCGCAACACCAGATAAAAAGACGACGAAGGCGACGGGCAAAAGGTGAAATATTTGCCATTGCGTGACTTGGGGTCTGGGACTGACTCCCCCTCGGTTCCAGTAGAGCCGCTCTTCCTGGATCTAGGGACCGTGTTTTATTCTAATTTAAGGCACTGTGAAATGTGAGGCTTTGACGAGAGGAGGCTGGAACGAGGAACGAGGCGGCAAAAGGAAATTGGCGAAACTGTAGAAAATCACAACAGACACCAATAAAATCGGATTAGATTTGTTGTTGGTGGAGCTCTTTGCAATTCTGCTATAAATTCCTATGCAATAATCGCGGTGACGAATATCGTGAATCTGCGATCAGAGTTAAAGCTCCGTGCTTTTCTCCGGCGCAAATAAATGCACGTCGTCGGGTGGACGTTTTTCGTCATCCTCAGCATCGCATTAATCGCAGAACTTTCCGCCTCTAATAAGATTCCCAGGAAAAGAACAACCAACAGAGACCATTGACACAAACAAAGGGAAATTGTGAATTTTTGATTCTTCTATAAAACTTTATGGTATTGCGATTCGGTGCATTACTCTCTGGCTTTTTGCTTGACGAATGCAAATGCTCTTCTTGGTGGCAACAACCTCTTTCTAGTTTGGTTAATTCACAATATTAGTTGATTAAATCTTTTACTTAAAATTGATAACCTTACAGGTATTATATATTTTTCTTAATTCATTTATGTAATTTTTACAGTTGGTTTAATAAAGAAATTATTAAATTTTCCTCGTTCAAATACAACAGATTAGCATAATAGAAAGAAAAAATTCTTGTTTCTTTTAATTTACAGTTAACACACATTTACATAAATTTTATAAAAAAAAATTATAACATGGTACAATTAGAACATAGTTTTAAAATATTGTATTAAATAAGGACATGATTATAATTGAATAAAAAAAAACAAACTATTTATTATTACATGTGCTAAACCATGAAGAAGAAACGACAAATTTATAGTGGAAATTATATTTATATTTTTAGACATATTTTATACAAATCAATAGTTTTAAAACAAAATTTTCTTACAACGCAATTTTAAAAAAGTTTCACGAGTAAAATCTAAAAACTGTCATTATTTTATTTAGGAAACATCTTCAGTATCCTGTTACAACCGTATTTTAAGGTTACAATTTCAATTTTAAAATCAAATAACGTTTTAAGACGACATTTCAAGTTGGTTACTAAGATTGATTTTGAATTAGACTATGAAATTTGTATGAAATTTCCACTCAGAATAATAATAATATCCGAAAAGATGAAATGGGATTTTGTACTATAATTAATGAAGTAGTTATTAAAAATAAATAAATTTTCCTTTTCAATTCCTGTAACAAACATGGAGAGTCTAAAGCTCAACCAACGGGTTAAGACTCTTTATGACTATTTGTTTTCAGTGTATTATTAGTCAATTAATGGCACCTAGACCAGTTGAAAAAGGACCCAGCCAATCCTACCAGCCCAGGAATCGAACCGATTGCCTCCGAGGACGCAGACGGATGCGTTACCACTTCGGCTACGAGGCGGATCGTTTTTAATGCACTACAATTCTTAGAAAATTAATTTTATAATTTATTTAGAAATAAATTTTATAAAATCGAAAATTTTTAAATAAAGCAAAATAAGCAATTTGGATTATTACAAATTTTATAACGAAGTAAAATAAACCAATAATAAATGATGAAAATTATAACCCACCCATCATAGAGATAAAGTTAATATTATGAATTTATTATTACATTATTTTAATTTATTTATTTATCATTATAACATATTCATAATGTTTAATATGCCTTTCAAAAAAGATCTTCAATAAAATGTATGGTTTGATTATAGTCGTGAACATTTATGGTCTGATTTTATCTTAACGGCTAAATTTGAATGGTTTGTTTTGCAACTTTAAAACAAAAGAAGATTTTGCTTTTATAAAATGTGTGTTGAATTTTGAGGAAACATTATGAAACACTTGCTACAGAACAGTTCTAAAGAATACCTCACAATAAAAACGACTGCATCTTTTTCCATTATTATTTCGTAACGAGAATGCAAAAATTGCATAAACGAGAAGTTCATGTCAAAGAACTTTTTCAAGTAAAAGCAAAACTGATGCAGCTATATACTTATTTAAGTGATATAAGTGCCCGTAGTTGAGTACTAAGGAGAATCACGGGAATACGAAAATGGATGACTGGCGGCGGCGTCCAGGTCATTTCTCATTTGACCTTAGATCGGGTCAGCGGCGATAAAAGCGCTCTATGTACTCTCCATTAACTGTGGTTTACCCGTCGTTGTCGTCGCCTCGGTCTCGTCGTGAAAGGAAAATATAATATACCACACAGTCCAACTGACTTCTAAGAATAGAACCCTTCTTATAATATGTAAAACGGTTTTATTGATTTTCTTGGCCATTCTTTCTGCTAAAAGGTAGGCGGATGAGGTGCCCATTTTCAACCGCTCTTGACGGAGGAGTTTGGAGCTGTCGGAATAACTAATTAAAAGCCCATTCCGTCTCCACCAAAGAGAGTTGCATGGAAATGAAATGGAAAAGGCACGAATGGCTTTTAAATAAATAGCCAATATGTAAAGGTCATTCCATTAAATAATACAACATTGCCAATTAAAAGCAATGCCGTAGAACTTTTTAATAGTTTTCTTTAGGGTGAATTTTAATATTAATGGTGATTATACTTCATTCATACATTAGGGAATTAAACTTTTGCAGATGTTTTTCAATTTTTTTTAATATTTATATTAAAATTGGGTTTGCAAAAATAAGTTTATTAAACATTTTTGATTGTTAAAATGCTATAAATAATTTATGTAGAACGACTTTTCAAGCTATCAAAATAAAATTTGCACAATGTTAATACCATTATTTTTCAATTTCACAATATGCATATTAGCAAAGACAGCCCCAACCAATTTATTCATTTAATTTAAAATATTTCAGAGCAATCCTAATTATATTTTCTGTATTTTGGTTATATAAATCTGATTTTACTAATCTATCTTGTCTATTTTGTATTTGTCTTAGACATTTCTTAAATACTAGTTTTTAACAGATTTTAAGGTACCAGTGATTTTTTTTGTTATAATTGGTTTTTATAATTGATTAGATTTTATATCTGTTATGTACTTCTATTCCTCTGTACTTATTTAATTTAAACTACTTCTGCCCTTTACTTTGTCTAATTAATGTTTGTGAAAATACGGCTATTATTCCGAAACAAACAACAAAAAAAACAGTACGACCTTCGTGACAGATTTTCATTTAAATGATTAGATGTAAGTTTTAGGTTTAAGTACATATAACGTTATTAATTGAATAACACTAATATATCCCCGTATTTGTACACTGCCGTCACATAGAGAAGATATGTATACAAGAACGACTTTATTTAGAGGCTGTCTTTAAAAAATTGGCATAGAAAATTATATGTGTGACAAATAGAGACATAGGTTATAAATCTATTAGTTAAAATTCGAAATATTTTAGATTCTTTTGGTGGCTTTTTCAGAATATGAAAGTCTTGTATAGAATAGGGTCGAAAAGCATTAAACACTAAAAACACTCGCTCAAATTGTTTAATAATGTCTAATGTAAAATTATTGTTCTATTTGTGAATTTGAAAAACATAAATTATATTTCACTTAAAGTCTCATTGAAAGATAATTTTTCCAAGTAGGGAAATGGAAATTGGCATTGTTTGATTTTCTTTAAACCTCAAGCGACTTTGGTCTAAAAAGGAGAACCGTGGCAATTGACGTCTGTTGGACGACGGATGGATTTATGATTGCAATATTGAATTCTGTCCACATCGATTTGCATCAGTTGGCAGCAGCAGCGCCAATTGAGATGCGTGGGATTGACTTCTTAGACACTTGGCGATTGCGAAACAAAATGGATTTGGTGTTGCGCAAAACAAAGCGCAGACAATTGCGAGAGGTGGAAAATCGGGGTCAGGATGTGGTGGTTCTGAGATGGACACTCAGCGACGTGACAATTGACCGACGAGCATCTGTTTAGCGGGTGGACAATTGCCAGGTCAATCAGTAGAAAATTGACAGTCCATTTGAAGTGATTTAATGAACGAATGAGCATTAGAAAATTGCAATCGGTTAAGGAGATTGCTCATTGAAATGGTCAGTGTCCATATTTGCCTTTATTGCATTGCAATCAAATGGAAAATGCCGCAATTTTCCCAGATATTATAGATGGAAAAAAAGAAAGACTTTGACAAAATTTATTATTTATGCGAAATTAGCAGATTCATAAATTTGCGCCATTATTTATGGCCTCGCAAAAACGTCGAGAGCGAATTCTGGATAGAAATTTTCACGTGTACGGCAATTGATTGAGAAATTCGATCTCCACGATTTGACGGTGAAATATTGCGAAAATTATGGCACGTCAATAAACAGAACTGAATGCCCATTTTATCACAAAATTATCATTTTCCGTTGATGGACTTTGGCTGGGTTAGAGAAAGTCAAAAACTATATATAAATTGCGTTGCACAACTTTTTTGTAATTAGCGAAAATTAAAAGCACATGAGAATTAATAAACTGTGCTCGTTAAATGATGGGAAAATTGGAGGAAAAAAATTGTGAATTATGGATGTGGAGCACGTTTTAGGAATGCCTCTTGCAAATTAGTTGAAGAATTTCAGAAATTAATTGCTGCTCATTTTGCAGTCGCCTTTTAATCGGTATCGTGTAAGTAACTGTAATTGCTAATCCATTTTGTAATCAACGACAGTGGCTGAAAACCATTACTAAAAAATAAAACAAAACCAGCTGAAATGACGATGCCAATAATTGGTTTAATCGCCAAAGTTTACAAAAAGCGGTTTAAGGAAATTCTTCGCGAGATATCAACGTTAAAAAGTGGCCAACCAGTAAGTGAGCAACAAGTAAACCGCCTCACTGTAAAAGCTCAAATATGTTTGTTGCTGAAATAAACGACTTTGTTTTTCGCTTTTTTCTTCTTCTTTTCACTTATAAGTAACGAAAGCCGATAAATACGTGTCGTATTACGCAGAGTGATTGAACAACTTTTAATGGCTCTGAAATGATTTGTGGGAATATTACTTCTGTGACAATATTTAATACGACCGACATATGAAAAGTTGGAAATTAATCAAGACTCTACGCTCTTATTGGAAACACTTATTAGGAACAAAGATTTAATTACCAAATTGTTACATAAGCCAAAGTTTAGTTAATAATAAGGTCGTCTAGATTTTAATTGTTGTTGTAATAGCTACAAATGAATTAACGTCCTGTTAACGTTTTTGACATGAAGAATACTGTGTTATATTAATAATAATTTCACATGTGTATCGAACGCTATTTTGTGTAATTCTGAAAAAAATAAGCGATAATTAACACAATGTGTACAAGTGAGACAGAGTATTCATTAGAGTGAGATGAGAATACTAACAACGAAATGGTTTTGACAACAATATTTATTTTCATTAAATTGGTGACAATTTGCGTGCAAATTTTGAATTGTTTTAGCACTCCGTTCAAAAAAGCAAACCGTTACAGAACCAATTTGCGTGAAGAAAAGTCTACTTTCGATCGTATTTGTCTGATAATCATTGTAGGTGTTTATTTACTTTCATTTTTAAAATTTGGAAACTATTTAAGGAAAATTAATGAATCCAGATATTTAATAATTATAAAAAGTATTACGTTTATTGACTTTGATGAAGACCAAAATATTTAGAATATGGATAATGAATAAAAGTTCATACATAATTTTTAAAATAGTAGGTTTGAAATTTAAGAATCCGATTTCGCTAATTTTGAATAGCAATAACCCGTCAATTCCTGACCGTGTTGGTCATTGATATTTTTTAAAAAAAAGTTACGCACCAACCCAGAAAGGGTTGTTTTTGGTCAATAGTTGAAAGTTAAATAAATATGATCAATAGTAAGGAAATTGTATTCATAGTTGAAGAGTGTAATCGCGGATAAATCTATGCTTTTTGGTGGAAAAACATTGTTTTAGATTTACAAAACCCACCGTGGGTTGGATAGTTATAACACCATATTGGGTTAGCAAGGGTTAAATTGAAAAATTATTATTTTATTCCGAGTATCTTCATCTTAATACAGTAGTTTTTTAAACATATTGTTTGATAAAAAATGTAAATAAAAATACCATTAAAAATACGATAAATGTATTTTTAAAATAAGTGTAATTTAATATCACTCTATCAGAAAACAATTTATTAAACTTTTAGTAATAAACACTTGATTTTAATTATTTCCATTATTTTCATAACTTATATTTAGGGATTGACCTATCAAAATCCGGATCTATTTATAAGAGGTAAATTAGATTAATTGATTATTATCTATGAGGAACAATAAATAACATAAATATATTACCTAATAGTCAATCGTTTGAGTGATTAGATATAAATTTTGGTGATAATTGCAAACATTATCAGCAATCCAAATAAGACCGTGACGATTTCTGGTGACGTTTCCATTTTTATCATCTGGGTTTGGCAGAGTTGATTCATAAACTGGGAAACAATGTTCATTAGGGGCCATTATCGGCTAAGTCCGGGTCGAAGATGGAACACATTCCGGAAATAATAGGTAATTTGAATTTTAATTAAAACAAACAAAACCCTTAAATCATAGATAATGATTTATGTTTATATTTTAGTCGGAATTTCCTACTTTTCCTGTGGATCATGGCTCGCCTATGTTTTGTACATGTTTAATATTCGACTCGATTTGCACAAATTTGCAGTGATATGGCCTCAAATTGTGGCAATAGTGGGAGCAATAGTGTGTGGATTTATCTTGATGCAATTGAGAAGTATGATGAAGAGGATCGTCTTTATCCATTTGCATTTGATGACGTTTGGCAGTTTTTTCCTTCTAATCTCTGGAATTGTATTGGTTAAGAGAAGTAAGTCTAATCAGCTGTTTATTGGGTCTTAGATAACGGTTTTATTGGTTTCAGGCTACACAGTCGCCGCTCTATTAGGAAGCCTTGGCTTTGGATTTATCTACGTCTCTGGACTAAGCTATTTACACTTCCGCGTGGACAGTGATTATCGAAAGCAGAGAATTTCAGCTTGTCAATTTTGGCTTCTATTGGGAGTAGCAACTCCAATTCATTTCATAAGTGATAAAATCCTTCAAAATGATTCTTCAGCTCCGATTGGATACTTCATTTTATCTGGAGCCACAATCAATTTAGTGCTTTTAATTACCAATGAAGTGTTTCAGTGGAAAGGGGTTTACAACTACAAAAAGTGTCTGAATCGAGAAATGCAAGCTGAGGATGAAAAGAGGAATAACTTTCGATCAGTTTTTATCAATCCAGATAATGAAGACCAGCCCCCAGGGGAAATTCGACAGTTCTTCTTTACTATGTTGGCGATTTTAGCCAAAACAGCCAGTGGATTTATGTATAATGTGGTCTTTCTAACAGTTTCCTTGAATTTAGAGTCCTACATTTTATATGTGGAACTAACATATGTTAAGCATTATATAGCCTTAGGAGGACTAATTTTCGGAATACTGGTCATAAGGAAAGGTCTGACTTGGTCAATATTTATCTTTCTATCCATTATTTCCATTGTTTCAGCAACAACTTTATACGAACTAAATAACGACTATTCCATTTTGTTCTTCTGGATTTTCTACTTTTTCATAACATCCCCTTCGTTCTTGCCCGATTTAGCCATCATGGAATTGAGCAGTATTAAGTTTTTCGAAGTTAGTCTATCTGCAGGAGCAGCCTTTCATCAGGCAGCTCTCCTAGCTTCGTCAGCTTTTGTCAACACTTCAGTGGTCTATACCAGCACCCTGTGGATAAATGCCGCTCTCTATGTGGCCGCTTCCCTCGGTGCAGCTGTTGGACTTATTTCCATGTACCCAATTACTCACAAAAAGACAGCCCTTGAAGTGCAAAAGTTTGTCCTCTTTGAAGTGGAACAAGACTATTATAAGAAGACATTGAAAAGAAATTGCTGGTATTTCATAAGGGGCTGTGAATCTAAGACATAGGTTTTATATTAAATATGTAACAGTTTTTGTGATATTAATTTATAATGTAACTTTAATCGTGAGAATAAAAGTTGGATGTTAAAAATAGTGCAGTTGTCCTAGATTTACATTTTCATAAATAGTGTTCAAAATTAGGCCAAGGAAAAAATTAACTTTCTATGTAGGACTTGTACAAAAAAGAGTAATAACTTGACAAGACAATCGCAATTCATTCAATATAATTTATCAAACATTTACATTTCTATAAATAAATCGATTTATAGTCAAGTTTAAGAAATTCCCATAAGGTATTATTGTGAATACCCTGATATTTAGGATATATAATATAATCATTGCAAAATATTGACTTTATATTCACAAAGCTTTCAGTTTAGGAACGTTCAAAGTCTTTTTATTAATCAATACATTTAAATTGTTTTAATATAGACCTTCATAGCAAAACAATTCTTTTAGAAAACATTGTAATTAAATATATATTATTTGATTAAAAAACTTTAATAATAATAAGTAGATTTTCTTGTGTTTATAGAATCTAAAATATTTAAGCTTTTGAGGAGTGTGCTATAGCATGTATATGCATTTTGGAATAAATTCATTGAAATGATATTTCGAAAGACACTTTGAAGAATGTCCAAAATATGAACTGCGTCATAAATTCAAGAACTATAAATATAAACCTTTAAAATATAAAGCTTTCAGTTTAAGAACATCCGTTCTAAGGCTTTCCATTAATCATAAGATTACCGCCTCTGATACTGAGCTGGAGGTAAATGTTTTCGTGTTATGTCCATTAATTGATGTCAAGTGAGCTAAAAGCCTTTGAAACAAAACAAATGGCGACATTTTAGAGCCAAAGCCGCTTTACAAAACTGAGCCACGACCTTGCGAAAACGTCATTAGAACGGTGGTGGCGTCGAAGCGGATTAGAGAAAAACTTGAAAAAATAGCAGACAATAAATAAAATATATTGTCCAAAAGATGCATAACTCTATTCATTAAATCAGCAGCTGATAATATTTCGCAAAAGACATGGATATTTGACACGAATTGATGTCGGGGAAAGAGTCAATTCCCAATTAATTAAATCACTGCTTATTTACATACATAAACCGTAATTGAAATTGCTGTTTTATGGTCCATTCAAGCTTCCAAGCTCCGACTCCTTGCACGACAGATTAGCCGCCCGAGATCGTTATCAGTACATGGATCGGAGCAGCGATCAGTGCTTGAGATTGCTGCAAAAACCACGTCGAAACGAAGCATCGAGGTGAACACAACTAATATTCGCAAACAAGGCAATAAAGTCGCCTGTTTATGGACTAATGGTAAACAGAAACAATAATTTTGTAGTTCCGTGAAGAAATTTGCTAATTTTAACACTAATGGCAAATAAAATATATTTTAAATTATATTAAGTTATTCACTGAAAATAATAATTTTAAACACTAATGTCGAATAATAAATATCTTAAGAAATAAAATCTTTTTATACAAACAATTCAAATGGAGGCATGTGTTTGCAATTACTTTTTTTAAGACTTTGTTAAAAAATTATTCAAACAAAATTATTCGTTTTTAACATATAAATTTAGTTTAATTTTTTTATGATGATATTAAATTTCGAAAAATAAATTGTGTTTTAAAAAATATTAACGTGTTTACCGAAATTAGTAAATTTTAAACTCTCATGGTTGGAATAACTTTTTTCTTTCTTTAAAAAGCACAATAGAAGTGACTGGATTTTATTCAGGATTTAAAATGAGTGTTGATAAATTTAAAAAGAAGCTCTTCTGATTTTAAATTCCAATCCTGTCAGAGCACATGACAAATTAATATAATTGTTAATAGTGCCTTCAAACTTGTTTGGTAGATTCAGTAAAGGTTACTCTGGCAAGGACGATTTTAAGGTAATATGCTTGGTTTTAATAAAAAAAAACAGTAAGTGAAACGATTATATAAACTGTAAAGCAGGAAAAATTCCTTTGTGTAATTCTGTATCGAAAAGAAGCCTCTTTTTAACGCAAATTATTTATGTAACGGTTTACTTTACAGCACGGAGTGCGGTAATATTTTAAAATTTGCATGCAAATTGTAACAAATTTAATGAAATTACAAATTGTTGTCGTAACCCAATCTCTACAAATTTTCGATAAAGTTTATTTAGAGTAAGTTATGAATGTTTCTATCTTTCCAATCAATTCAAATTTATTTAAGTGGTAGTTCTTCCTCTAATTTTATTAGACCATGTCTTACTTGTTCCACAATTTGAAAAAACCGTTTCGAACGTTAAAAGCCTTCAATACACATGTGAAATAGGTTATTACAGCACTCATTTATTTAATTCGTTCTGTAATGACCTCTATTTCACCACTTGTTTCGAAAAGTACTATTGTCAAGTATCATATATGGTTTCCAAAATATATAAAAAAAACGAAAATCATCTTTAACAAAATAAGGTGAGTTCTACCAATTTTTCAATTAAATCAATTTAAAACAAAACGTTCATATATTCATTTATCTTATGATAGCTAAATTATCAATTATTTGTACATTCTTCCTTTCTTCTTTACTAGTACCAGAAACGAATGAAAATAAGACTAAAAAGTGGTCATTACCTTCATGCAAACAGTTGGTTAATTTATCTATCCGTTTTGGATGAAAGTGTGTGTTCGTGTCGGTTTCAATAAGAACTTCCAAAGACGTTGTCAAACTAATTCCATATCGACACTGTGGAATTGTAAAACTGCCACAATTTGCTCACCATAGTAACGACTAAGGACTATACAATTTCACCCGATTAGCTTTTCATTCGCCGAAAACAAAAACTATCAAACACATAAAGATGTATTGCAAACTTTTTCCCCGATTTTTATCGCGCCACTACTTTTTGAAACATGGGACGAACATAGATGCACCATTACACAATTCCCAAAAGGGGCAGCAGCCGTAGAAATTTCACTCCATTAGAAACTGGCGAGGCGACCATTAATGCCATTTGGAATCGCGCGCGCGGATTCGGAACAGACAGTGATCGCAAAAGTCCATTAATGGTGGAGTTGCTGCTCCTCGGGTCCCGTTTTTGTTGCTCTTGCTCTCGGATCTTGTGCGCTAGTTATTTGTTTGTCTGCTCTGTGTTTGTTGACACCAAATTTAGAGCCCAAAGAGAGATGGAGAGAGAGAGACTTGGAACACAGACACTTAATAGGAACGGGTAAATTACTATCGAGAATCGATTTCCAAAAGAACGCCGCCGCCACCACAACAGCCAATTTGCAACAAATAGTCACGAAGCCAAGTACTTCAAAGTTCAAACTGAATGTACTTCCTTCACATTGGAACCGATTCTAAAATGGGAGAGATAGATATTTCCAACCAAAACAGACAGTCCCCGTCGAAAACAAACACATTTCTGCTAGAGCTTTACAGCTCCACTTTGTGGAAGGGGTAAAAGCACAAGCGATATTCCTAACGTTGAGATCATTACGTTCATTATATTCAACTTTTCAAGCTAATGTAATTTTCCACTATCTTATGTTAAAATTTTATACTTAGTACATATGTATTTCTATATTTAAAAAAATATGTTTAATTTTAAAAATATTCATTTTTAGTTTTTGGTTTTAGTTTTGGTATATTTAGGACCTATTAAAGACCTATAAAATATATATTTTCAATAAAATATGAAAAATGATGTCACATTTTAAATATAAAAATTACTACTCGCACTTAACTAATTATATTCAGGAATTTGCATATGTGTTTTAAGGACAATATTTTAAAATTATTAAAAAAAAATAAATAGTTGAAATTCCTTTTGTTTTTAATTAACAAGATTAAGGCAAGTTCAAATGACATTTTCAATAATAAGTTTCTGTTTCTTCTGTTCTTATTACGTCTGCCCACGTTGCCTACGAGAGTCCGAGTTATTGTTATAGAAAAAAATTTCAAATCCAAAGCAATACCCTTGTCAAATAGTAAATTTCTTCCAACCTTAACCAACGGTGTTTAACTTTTCTTTGACCAGGATTCGATCTCATGCCTCCGGTGAGGTAGATCAAATAATCACCAGTCGACCATAGAAGCATATTAAAGCAAATTTATGGGTGTCAGTAGTTGATGACTAAAAACAAATAAAACATAATGACCAGTTGCGTGGACTCCCCATGTACTTCATAGAAATTGAAAGGGAATTTAAAGTAAATTTTTAAATCTCCTTCATTTATTTTTTATTATTATGAGTTTTAAAGTTTTTTCTTTAAATTATGTTCTCTTCTTAAATTTGACCTTTAAATCCAGTCAACCAATTAAAACTAAACCATAGATAAGCTCTAATTAATGGTAAACCCTTTTGCGTGGTGGTGTAGTTGGATGGTGTCGCTGTCTACCGAATGCCTTCGATTAGCCGCCCATTGTCGATTGAATCGATATTATATTTATACAATGGTAAATCGTGTCATCTCTCGGTCAAAAAGCAGAACAATAAGCGTCCGTGCAACATTAATGGGGTTCGTCGGGTGGAATCGATTTTCCGGGCGTCCCACTCTGGCTATCCGAGGCACTCTTAAATAGGTCAGAAGGCAGTCAGTCAGTCAGCAGTTCACAAATTGGACAATTTTGTAAACGGGGAATTGTTGATGTCGATTAAACACGGTGCATTTCTCTATATCTCTTTGTCTCTCTTTCGATTTCATTTCAATAAAAATTGAGCCCACCTTTGTGTTCATTCTCTCCATTATTCGCTCCAAGTCAACGTCCAGATTAAGTGGCCAGTTGGCCGCCTTCTCGGGACGGAATTCCAGAGCCAGCCGAGCACCCGGTCTATGCGATGGGTGTCGATGGAATGTCGCCTCTGATCTCTTGTGCAAAATAAAACTGTCGAAAATTGAAATATAATTAAAACAGCTTTGATACGAATCTGCTAATGGCGCCAAACAATTTTCGATCCCCGACACTTTATATTAATCATAACAAAAAATAGCAGCAAAACCCTAGGCTAGAGAAAAAATATAGACTCAGCTCCTACATAGAAAATCACTGGAAATTGTTCCAATCTTAGAGCTAATCCAATTTGTGTGTTTGGCCAACAAATTCTTTAGATATGAAGAGTGGCTAGAAAAAGAGCCAAATCAAAATATGGGGTCTAGAGAAAAGAGCGGGCAGAAAAAACTCCTTTGCATAGTTGAGGCTCCAAAAGATGACGGGTGTTGATTTGGAGTGATATGGCAGAATGTCACCATAATCAATTTCAAATTCCTTAACAGATTAATCGCTTGTACAAACATTAAAGTCCATTAAACCAAAACAGAGTTTTTTTAGTATCCGGTATTTTTATTTAAATTATATTAATTGTCTAAATAGGAAAGTTAACTTTAAAAAAATGATAGTTAGTAATATAATAAACGGAATTTGTTACTGGGGTAGAAAATTGACTTTTATGATAGTTATTTAAACAACATGCGGGAAAAAGAGACCATTATTAAAGACGAGTATAATTCTAGAAAACGAGTAAAATGAGTTTTCTAAATGATATGAGTGTTTAAGTATGTATTTTTTCAACCAGTTCTTTACAAAATTTTAGATAATCCGGTTATTTATTTGCTTTAGTATTTAATTGCCAAGATTTGAATAATAAATCATAGTCTACTTTATTGTAGAGACATATAAATGTCAAAATATATTTTCTTTCAAAAATTTTATTTTTTTTTAGTTTGATTTTTGGACAGTAGAATTGTTTAAAGTCCATTTATACGTATTTTTAAATCTTCACATTTTAATAGTCAAGCCTTTCTTAAAATTTCATTATTTGTTACCTTAAGAATTTACCTTTTGTGCAATTCTGTATCGAAAAGTACTGCACTCATTTACTACATAATTTACTCGCTGCGCTCGTCAAAGTACAAGGTAAATTCGTTCTGTAATAACCCTTATTTCACCACTTGAAACGAAATATACTATTGCAATTCTGTCATATGTTGTGGTTCTATCTCGCTATGTAGAAGCACGTGATTAATTTATAAATATTTCTTCAATAAATATTACAAACTTAAGTTTTACTTAAATATTGATTCTATGTATTGTTTTAATTTATATGTTAGCATTACAGTGCATGGTGTTCTCTATAACAAAGACTTGAAAATTTTTATGTGCGATCATTTTTATTTTCCAAATAAATCGGGAACTAATATGAGAATGTATACAATTTCATAAAACCCAGAATAAAACACACTTATTAAACATCGTTTCTTTTTGAAAACTCATTTCGTTCGTTTTTCTATAATAAATTTGTGTTTAATTATGTTAAGTTCTTCCACAATTTGTTAAAATAACTTTTTTAAAAAAAAAATCATTAATTATTATTTAGTTTTAAATTTTTCTTAATTCGTTTAAATCCAAAAACAAGACGATATAAAAAAATAATATTTTTTAATTATTAAAATTTGTATGCCTATCGATCATCATTTTCACATTTTGGTCCGGAAGTAGTCCAAATGACGATTGAAGGTACCGAGTGAGCCGACCCGCTTCGGTATTCGAATGGGCGAGACTGTTTGCGGACCGAATTCTACCAGGCGACCATAAGCCCTAAAACATTTCTCAAATGAAGTAGAAGAAAATGATCCAAACAAGTTAAATGTTTAAAAAAAAACTATTCAAATTCAAAAGAGATTAAAAATCATTGAAATGATATTAATTTTTTTATTACATTTAATTATATTGTAATATTTAATATGTGAACATTAATCAGACAATGAGATTAATGTTTCCAAATACATAATTGAAAAATAATTAAGTCCAACTAATGAGTGAAGTACAAAAACCCAATATTTTTCGTACTAATTTTCGTTGAAACAACATGTTTTGTGATCTAAATTAAAGCACTAATCACTTTGAAGGTTTCATAAGCATAGAAAATTAATAACGTCAAAGGTGATTGACAGATTCTGTTATTGAGTTTTTCGTTTCTATTGCGAAACAGGTAATTAATATGTTTTCTCTAACAAGTTCATTAAATTTGTTGCAATTAGAAATGAAATCTAATAACTTAAATTAAAAAGAAACTTTTTAGAATAATAAAAAAGAAATCCAAATAAACGCAAGAGTCGTAAATCAATCGACCTTCCAAGGTTTCTGAAATTACGAGTTTTTACTTTTTACATGACCGTTGAGTAACACAGAGTCCTCAATAGGTCTAGTGTTTGTCGAGTATTATTAAAAAAACACATTGGACCAACATTAATTGACTGCCTCTTTTGAATACAAACAGTGAGCGCATCACATCATCAGTAACACATTATTGACTCTCAAGAGGGGGGACAAAAGACAGAAGAAGGCCTCGGGACAAACGACAAGGGCCCGTGCACAAGAGGCACCGACTGTTGTTCAACCAATGTCCGTGTCTTAATTGACAATTTTCCAGCGTAATTAATTAATTAAGAGTAGGAAAATGTGTTTACATTTCATTACCTATGGACAAACACAACTACTTTTAACCCTTCAAGTGACCAGAGACGTGATGAAATTGGGACATATTTTAATTGCCGGTTCACAATATTTGTGAAAGACTCAATTAAATGTCAACCAAATAATAATTATCAAATCAAAATTAGGAAGTATTCCAACAATAATTTTCGTTAAAATTATAAATTATCTCTTATTATATTACATCTTTAAGCATATGGATCTATTAAATTGATAATAGTGCTAAACCCTGTAGAAAGACAACGTAAAGAAATAATATTAAAATTATATTTGTACACGACACCAATACTAATACAAATAAATGGATTTAAATTAAAATTTTCGTAAAACTCAAATTTTTAAAAAAGGTTCTTTAAAAATCGGATAACTGCCATTATTTTATTGATGACACATCTTCGGGATTCTATATGCACAGTATTTTAAAGAAAAAAAAAATCCATTTTAAATTTAATTCACTAAGTTCAAAAATATTGCACTAGATAGCAAACGTGTCAATTTAGTAATTTCTAGACACAATACATTTAAAACTAGATGGTAAGCTCATCCACTTGGAAACGCAGTCGAAAACACAGCAAACCGTCTTTTTTGTATGAATTTAGCATGCTGTGCTTCTATCTGGCGCGCCATAAATGAATTCTTTAAGATTACCATTTTTTTAGTACATTTGTATATTATATCAAATCCCTGTACATATTGAAAAAAAATCTTCAAGTGTAATTGTTCGATGACCAGATTTATATAGCTTGAGATTTTGGATACCGAAAAATAATCGGATCATTCCGCTAGTACATATTTGTTCTTAATAAACAAATCTCATCATAGTAAATTACATGATGCTGTTCAAATATCAATTGCAAAAAATGGTAATTAATTACAAAAAGAGTAATAACTATGATAACGAGCAAAAGCAATTAAGTACTTATTTCGTAAACAGGTGTTGTGTCGTCAAAGAAACTATCCTTATTTTTTTAGAATATTATAGTTTTCAATTTATAAATTACAAAAATATTTAATTTAAATATATGAAATGAATAAAGGTTTTTTTCCTATTTTAACTGAAGAAAAAATTGTTGAAGGGGTTAATAGTGCAATGAGAAGTCTTTCCAATAAATACACGCATGTGATAAATCTTGTAGAGTTATGAAAACAAGTCAATTGCGGTCTGTCCTCAGTCGGAGGTCCCTTCTTGGGAGAATGGCTGTGCTGTGGACAGACTCTGGGATCATATTGTTATGCCACTTTTTCGGTGAATTCGCGGCGCAGCGGTGGAGAAAATGGCTAATTAATTTGTCAGTTGTTGAGGCATAAAATCGGTAATTGTGTGACCAAGACGAATCACTGTTTGAACTAGATCAATTCGACATCGCATTTGGCCAATTTTAGATCACTGCCACGTAATCGATTAGAAGGTTGCGAAACCCAGAGTCGAAAAGAAATCGAGAGTGGCAGAGGAGCCTCAATCAGTCCTCGCCAGTGATTTCTTTCTTTCTTTATTACTCTTCTCGGGCCAAATTGGATTGGGGCCCCCCAATGCGCGATTCCCATTGACTGGCACGATATGTGGTCCACCAGTCAGCACCACCATTTATCACAGATACTTGAGATACAATGCTAAAAAATTCGCGTTTTATAAGCAGTTTCGAGCACTTTTTTACCTTCTCAATCTCTAATGAAATTTTTATGTTATGCTACTTATTAATTGAAGGCTGCCTTCAGAAAACATCATTACCCTCTTTAAAGCATTGGACATTTTTCGTGCGATTGTGATGAAATATTGGTCTGAATTCTTTGACACGATATTGTCAAAAATTGGGTTTCCACCAGTCATTGTTACAGATTAGTTTTATTTTTATAACAATCAAATTTCGATTCAGAAAAAAATCTTAATAATTTATTGCCTCAATCCAAATTTATGGCATTGTTATCTAAAATTAATTAAAAGTATGATCAATGTTGTTCACTTTCCAAATTTAGAAAATATTAATTTATTTCTTTATTAAGCTTGTAGCAGTTCTCAATTGATTGATTATGATCTTTTAAACATTTTTCTTCTATGATAACTTAACATCCGTTTATTCTTTAGGTCAAACCTCTATTTATTTATCTCTTTTTAATTGTTAAAAAATTACCAAGTCCATATATCTTTTAGCGGTGATGTGATTAGTATCAAGCACAAATTATGAGCTTACGACAATCTTTATTTAAAATTTGACAGGATTTAACTAGTCCAAATAAAGTTAAGAAATGTCATCAAAAAGACGTCAAGAACTTTATTAAAAAAATCTTTTAAATATGAGTACACAATCAGAAAATATTATAAAAACCATACACATTTATAGTGTGTTTGTTTTATTTTACAATATAATTGTTATTGAAGCCTTTCTTAAAACCAATGACATAAAATATGAATTTATTAGATGCCATAATTTTGAAATTCAAAACCAATTTACAATCGTATAACGCATTCTAAATTAATGCCATAAATAATCGTTATAAAACAAGTATAATAATTATCAGTGCCTTAAAATCATTATCGATTTGACGAATAATAAACACATAAAATCTGAACAACCCAGCTAGTTGATTTTATTTGATATTTATTGCAAAAATCGAATAAAATAAATTCTGAAATGCCGGAATCGGAGGGGTTGTGTCATTATAAAGTAAATGACATTGGCGCAGTAAAAATGCCGATCTGTCAAATAAATCTAGCAATTAGATGCAGTAACATGTTATCAACTGGCGCACAGTTACACCGAAAATTTGCATGCTAAACCGATAAACGGCCTTTTAATTATTCAATTAAGTACTGATTTGCGGGTCTAGGGGCTTGTAAACTGTCCCATAATTTGTACACCGAATAATTTACTCGCGAATTCGCCAATTAAACTCTTTACCGCATTTTTTTACAACTGCAATCGTCGACGACATTTTTATGGTCGTCCCATAAACTATCAGAGAGTGCCAAAGTGCAAACGCATTTCTCATAATTAATTCGCGTTTCGCTGCGAGGTGCAAATAGCCGATCTGACCTTTTCGCGGAGCCCCATGCGCCAATTCGCCAGATAAGACCCGAGCTTGCAATTACGCGAAATAGAGATATCGCGCGAGACTTCTTAACCGAAACAGCGCCGCGCGGTCAAACGAAACTTGTCCAATTAATACAATATTAGAGATCGGTGCTCTTAATTGTGGTGGTGGTGAGTGACATTATTCGATCGATCGACGACGATGACGATCGTAAAAAACGGTGGCAAAGAACGGCCTTGCCAAGGACGAATTTTGAAGCGAATAAATATTTCGTGCACATTGACAATTTAAAAGTGAAAGAACGTGGAATGCTTATGCAATATGGGGCTTTGTACAACTTTTGCTATTTACTTTAGTTAAATGAGAAATGGCACAGTGGTCAGAAATAATAATAAAAAAATAAAATAACATGATTGTCGAAATTTCAATATTTTAAGATCTAGCGCAATGAAGTTGTTTATAAAACAAGGTCGATAAGATTATTTTAGCATTTTTAACACACGAATGTAGCGGATGTACTTAATATTTTAAATTCAATTAAATTACTTGCTTTAAAGAATTCTTTAAAGTTCTTGTGATATAAAGAAGTCTTTGTCAGAACAAATATCCGTATCAAAATATCAATTTTAACAACGAAGTAGTTTATAAGTCAGTATTAATTTTATGTTATTATTATAGTTTGATTTTCGAAACAGAATTTAAAGAAGTATTTAAATAATTATTTAACTCTTATTTTAAGGGAAGTCATATTTCTGAGTTTCTTTCTTTATTTTTGAAATGGAAAGGTTTTATTACTATTTAATTTACGTGGCACTAAGTCTTATATTATATAAAACCCCGTCAATAAGCATTTATTAGCAAGCTACTCAAAACATCTTTTAAACTTAAAACTCAACTTTAAAATATATATAACTCGAAGCAAAATTAAATAATCTAGACACTGTGCAGCGTTAGCTTGAAGCCCGGGAGAAAAGCTGAGCTCCATTTTATTCTGTTTACAAAACTCCGAATTCAATAAGACATAAATTCTGTGTGCGCCAATCAGCTGCCATTAAATATGCAATTATTTAAAATTTGCATAATTATTGCATAGTAGTTGTCACTATTTCCAGACTCTGCACAGTCGAGAGACAGCGAAATAGGCACGGTCGTCTAGAAAATGAGAGACCGCTGGCGCCACCATTCAGCCAACCAACACACAAAATAGCTGGGCAGAATTTTATTTTCTGTGAAAAGATTGCGCAAAAAGTTGCAATGTCAAGATGCTCATGAATTCAATTGGCCACAACAACTCCTTAGAACCGGCCAATTAGCACGGGTTTGGAAAGTAAAGTGTCATAACGAACCGACTACCGGTATTCAAGTAGTGCAAATTATATCGCAAATTTGCAAAGTGCCAGTGGTGGTGATCATTAATTCAAATAGCGCATTAGGAAATTATTCGATGATTATTGCGAATTATTTGTAGCCCATTTTGTCAGCTGTTTATCGAATGCGAATAAATTATAACTTAATCTAACCAAAGACCGCTGCTGCTGATGTTGGTGCCTTGGCGTTTTGGAATGTGCCAGTGTCTGGGTCTCTCTTTCTCTCTCTGAAAGCAGCGGGCAGCAGTGGTCTCGTCGCCGTGAGATTAATTGAAATCGACAACTAATTAGCTCGTTCTCTATTGCTCCAAATACTTTATTTCGCCTTGGACTATCGCTCTTAAAGACTACATTCTGATCCGTTCGCCAAAGGTGCGTAATTACTGCAATCCTACAGCCCAGAGACGGATCATTTGTACTTGTTATATTGTTTTATGCAGTCTGATAACCAGTAATCTATTTGAAATAACGATACTTTTAAAATTTAGACATATTATTTTGAGTTTATAATATGAAAGACTTAATTTTTTATTTCATAATTCTGTTTCTAAAATAGAATTCAGGATTCTTATACTAATTATGGTAAATAAAGAAAAGCCACCATATTTTATAAACTTTTATGTAAAAGAACCTTTCCTTTTTCAGAGTTATTAAATGATCAATTTTATTCATTTAACTATATAATTCATTTAACAGTTTAATAATATGAGTAAATGACATTGATTCTGCTCTTCTGTATTGAGAAAAACAAATAGTCACTGAAATGTCAAAACCCGTTGGTTGAAGTTGAGACCCATGTCCATTATACGAATTAGAAGGGAAAAGTTATTTTAAACAATAACATTTACCAGTACTGAGGCTATTCGTATTATTCTCTTTGGTATGAATTTTTAAATAACGGCAGATAGCTCGCGTTATTACTAAATATTTGTGAGTCGAACACTTATAAATGATAAATGTCAAAATTCCAATTTATTTATTTAATATAAAGTTATTTGGAATTTTAAAGTTGGTTTTCTCGTTCATTTTACTAAATTTCGTTATATTTATTTTTTAATTTCAATTCAAAATTTTAGCTAATTATTCTTTAAGGCAAACAAATAATCGGTCTAACAAGTTGTACTTTAGTTAAAAAAAATTTGTTTAACCATATACAATTTGCTAGGTTCGATACCTATTAATTGACTAATAATACACTGAAAACAAATAGACACCGAAATGTCGAAAACCCGTTGGTTGAGGTTGAAACCCCCCATGTTTCTTACAGGAATTGAAAGGGATTTTTTTTTCTTTTTTATATACAATTTGCTGTCCATGGAACAGATATAAAATTTGCTTAAAAATGCCAATTTTATTGTATTCGATACATTTGAAAATCCTTATTTATCAAACGGACTCGTCTTGATTTTATTCAAATACATCATGAATTTCCTTTTAACGGAACAATCATCACATGATTTATAAGAATTGTAAGCAAACACAATTGAATTAAGGGAAGGCCAGAACGCATTAGTCATCTGAATGGAATATGGAAGGAGTTTATGAAAACAAATCTCGAACATGTCACTTGGTATTCACATATGAGAACACAATACAACATTTATTTATAATGCATTCATAAAATGCAATGTTGATATTTCGCCCATGCTCTGTGCTTTTTTCTCTGCTCATTCTCCTCCCTCTCTCTCGCCCGATCGCGTTGTTCCTTGTACAATCGAACCTCATTTATTCATTCCCATTAAACTGAGTGCATTTAATTACAATTATTTAAATGTAAAATAGAATTTCATTTTTCTTCATTTCGTTTATTATTACAATCAACAACAACATGAGGAGCCCATGAAAACTGTCGCACAGTAGGTAAAGAAACCGATATTGAATATTTGTTTTGAGAAAACATTTGAAATTATTATTTAATTTATGACATATGCGTACATTATTATGTTGTTTAGAATCTTACTTGTGTGAAATTCAAACTACAGTAATAATATTTTACAAAAATATTTTTAATTTAACACTAATGCCCTCCCTTATACTGTGTTAGATCTTTACTGTCCTGATGAGCGGTGCCAAATGGCGGGTCCATGGTAAATCATCAAATTTGATGATTTTAAATGCTTTGCTCTTGATTTTCAATAAAGTTAGTATTTAATGTCTTTTTGTCGACATTTAATTTTAAAAATCATAATTGGACAAGCACTTGTTCATGTCATTTAAATTTATTTGAGATATTTTAACCTAGATAAAATTATATTTTTTACATATTTTAAATAAATCTGATGACTAAAAAATTCCTTATATTAAAAATAATATTTAGTTAAACTAAATTGAATCAAGTTTCCTCTTGATCCAACGTGATTCGCGATGATGAAAAGAGAGAACTTGTTAAACGGTTTTATGAATTAATCATAACAATGGTCTGGAGATGGATTTTAATCGAGCATATCTTGATGTTGTCACCTTTTGGGCCTGATTCACAATGTAATTTGGTGTGTTTTAGGGTTGGGCTGTGACAAGTGAAGTTTCCTGTGCTGGGAAAAGACGTGGAGCGAAATCAGGTAGGAGACGCCATACAGCCGCCGCTGATTTTATGATCTGTCTAAGGCTCAGCCCAACTAAACTGAGAAGACAGCCCTTATTCGGTGCGACTTCATTTCCATTTCAAACAGAATACAAAATCATGCAAAGACTGCCATATAAAATTACACGCAAATATTAAAATAATAATGCATCAGAAATTGGAAAGATATCCCCCTGAGAATTAATATACGCGATTAATTTATAAATAGCTTTACTGTCATAATAACAATGCCTATCTTCTTACCACATAATAGGAAAGAACATTGGTGGACAAGAGAATTCCTTTTATAATGAAACTTAATCATAAGACATCACTATTAATTTGGGTTTTATAGTTTTCAATGCCTCATAAAGTAGAGTTATTATGATCTCAAAGGGTGGTATTGAATCCTTGAAATATGATAATTTATAGCCTGTGTCTTTTAATTTGTGAATTTAATGAGCATTATTTAATCAATTTAAATTATGAAAATAATAATAATCCATGCATTTTTATTGCTTAATATTGATATTATGACACTCAATTTTACTCTGTCAAAGTCGTTATTATAGCACAAGTGCTTTTTCTTTATTATTAATGTGTGACCTCAGTGAAAGAAACCCATCAATTTCATATATACGCCACTTTCGTTGGGCGTGGTTTCACTGTGCTTTGTTAGTGTAAAATAAAATAAGTAAATAAATTAAGTAAAATAAATTTCTCTTTCAATTCCTGTGACGAACATAGAGGTCTCAGCGACTATTTGTTTTCGGTGTATTATTAGTCAAATAATAGCAGTTGCAAACGGGTCCAGTCAATCCGCCGATTTTATTTATATTTTTGCATCATTACTTATAATTCGCTATAAATATTATTTTGCAATGTTAAATGGACACTCATTCACGCTCGAAAAATATCCGCCCAGGATTCGATCTCACGATCTCGAGTTGGCAGTAAGGCAGATTAATAATTCTCATAACAACCATGAAAATAAAGTTAAGTGATAATCTTAGGAAAGGCGTAAAGTAATTCGTGGAAATTGTTTTATGTCTATTTTTTATTTCATGCATTTTTAAGTTTAAAGCTTAAACAATCGAATGTTGAGTTTCAATTTACTGGATTTTTATGTGTAACGTGCATTAATTTAATGTCTTACAACCTAATGGACCAGTAAATTAAAAATTTTTATTATGTCGTTCTAGTGTTAAAGAGTCTTTGAATTTATTACATATTGCATTTACTATAAGTGTATTTTAATGTGTAGATTTTAATTGCAGTTATTCCAATAAAACTAAGGTAATTGAAAAATAGTTTTAATAGTCACCCCATTTTATTTTCATGATTTTATAGAATTAAATGAATCATATAGTTTTTAAAGATCCACAAATGGGCGAGTGGTAACGCACTTGACTGCCTTCTCAGAGAGCATGGGTTTGAATGTTGGGTCGGATTGACTGGATCCTTTTACAACCAGTAAAGGTACACCTTGGCTGATAATACACTGAAGCAAAATATTAAATGAAAAGTCTAATCTCAATGGTTGAGGTTGGTACTCGCTATAGGAATTGATAGAAGGAAAACCCTTTTTAAAAAGAAAGTTCCACATTAATTTTTTTAAATTTATTTGATAATCAAATTGTAAATGTTTTTAAGAGCAATTGAATAGTGATTAGTTAAGGTATTATTATACATTTAGATTTTACACAAGTGTACCATACGTGCTTTAACGTTGCTTATTTCAGAAGTAATATTTTTTTGCAATCGAAATGCATTAATTTCTTAAAGAGATTGTTTATTACTGTAGATAGATATATGTATTTACATTATTTAAGAGAAAAACAACATTGCTGACTTTTTATACATATCTTACAAATTAATTTTTCATTTTTAATATCTGTAAAGACAAAAAAATTAAAATAATTTCATTTTCTATATTGGTCTCATTTCTGAAAGAAACATTATTTCGTAATACCTTAATTAGAGAGTTAACAAGATAGTTGGTCAATTAAAGTTACAAGTTTTTGCGAATGAGCATCAGCAACTAATTATTGCTTATAGGAAGTGATTCATGAGATAGTTTTTTGCTTCTCATTAATCGTGTCTCGTATTATAAAATCGCAACAAAAAGTACTTGTCTATTTTTGCTTTAAGTTCACTTCTTCGGCTGCTAATTGATTATCACCTGAGATTTATGCGAGCCACGATACAATGACAGAACTGCAGTGTGTCCGAATTTGCCTCCTCTCTGATGCAAGAGAGCGTTTTTTGCAAATTTAGGTTTCTTTTGCCTCTGGACGACGACGGCGTACACTTGAATTATTTGCTTTCATCTTTAAAAGAACCACTTTTTGTTCTCTGTTCTTGGAAGTGGTAAGTGTTGCAATTATTTGCAATGCCAACACGGCTGCACGAGTGCTCCTTTGCAAAAATAGCTTGATTGAAAACGATTTTTAAGAGCTAATGGATGCCAATTAGCTTGAGTTGAAAGGGAAAATAGGATGTATCGAAAGTGGCATTGTCCGATTAACAGAAATCGTTTAAACATTGCAATTATGTATTTGGAAATAATTATGCTTCTTTATAATAATATACATTAAGTACATTGACGACATAATGTAAAATAAGCTGGTTTATTCTCTTCTTTTTCATCTTCATTATGCAAAATATGAACAAGAATGAGTTATTGTACTGTGTTATGCTTTGGATGGAACTCAAAGGTCAAAAGACAATGCCTTGTATGCGGAAATTCGTGAATTCGCTTATAATAGAGAGCACTCGTATTTTCTCTTGATCTCTTGATAAATCAATTCAAAAATGGCCGGCGAGGTTGAGAGTATTTGCAACAGGCGAAAAAAGTGCGCAAGAAATCGAAATGAATGTCAATGGACAAATTTATTGAATTAATTTCCGATATTTCCCTTATTGCATTCCGAGACGTAATAAATTCCGTTTTTTTGCAAGAGATCCAATATTGAAAACATCGTGCAAATTTATTCAATTCCCTACGTTTGATCGTAAAGCAAATAATAGAAGTGAAATTATGAGCCCGATTTCGAATACGTATTATTGCGTTACACGCCACCATTATTACCTTTATTCAATAAAGGATATTAATAATTCAGTTTTCAATAGTTTATACTCTACATGTTTATTGCGAAAAAGACACAATAACTTTGCAGCTCAATTAGCGCGAATGTAATATGGGACAATTTCAATTGCATAACCGATTGTGAATCATGGATACGTACTTTGGAAACAAATAATTCTCCTGCTTATTGATAGAGTTCCAGCATATTGTTGATACAAGTAAATACAATATTGCATTGATAATTGGAGATCGCTATTTTTAAATCATCTTGTTGTCGATAGTATTGAAATAACTTTCAATAAATGGCCTTCTGAAGCATATCGTTTTCAATAGCATGAAACTGTAATTAGACACACCATTCAGCACTGCGCACTAGGGCAATATGGACACAAACACTTTCAACGTTTCCTAATATTTCAATTTCAAATATAATGATTTCCCTCAATAATTTTCAAAGTCGTTAAAGGTTTAAAGTGTTTAAAAATTGCACTTTAGCATAATTACGAATATTTCATTATTAATGGACCTAAACCACATTAGGTATTGTTATTAAAAGATGTAAACAATCATATTCTTCTGTAACAAACACCTTAATAAATTGAAAATTACTAACAATAAATTATCTAAATTAGGTCCAAATTTTCAACAGTTCATTGAAGATGGAACTCTAAGTTGCAAAAGTAAATAATAGAAATTGTGTCATTACTAAAAGAAATATGAAAATTGAAAATGACTCCGATAAATGATATTAATGAGGTGATCATTAGTTTAATTAAGTGTAAAGTGATTTTACACTTTTCATCTACCTATTACAATTACCAAATAGTGAAGGGATTTTGGTTAATACCTAATTGATTCAGATCCAAGTTGAAATTTCATTTCGTAAGTCTTTTCTAGTTTCTCTTAAAAGAAATTACATTATAACTCAGGGAAATAATAAAAATGAGGACTTCATAGATTCAAATCCTCTTACAGAAGATTATGTATGTTTATATAACATTTTTAATTCTTTTGCAATAGCAAAATTTTTGTTTATTTAAAAAGCTTTCAAACTTATTCCATTTCCCTGAACAATTGTATTAGAAATGTTGCTTTAATAGTAACAAAAATAATAAGTGGCAATAGCTGTGTCTAGTCGAGAGTCGTACAAAACTTTTCCAACTACTTAAATAATTGTTCAGGTCGGTTCAATTCCCTTCGATCGGCCCACGGATTATTGTTTCTCGATTGCCCTAGTGAATTTGCGAAAAGTAATGGCGTTTACCCGGAGTCGATTAGTGCAAATAAGTCTGCATGTCATGCAGCAGCAGCACATGTTTGGATAGAAAATAAGTATCTGGTATCACAGAGCTAGGGAGAGACCTGGGCAAACGACGACAAGAGCCGAGTACACAACTTCTGGAAAATGTAGTTGTTTGACTAATGAACTTTTCAACTGAGCAGCCGTGAGCTTTGTGAAACAGCGCACAGAAATGGAAAGTGAGATATGTCTCAGAGTGCCGAACAAGTCTCCACCATCACCACTTCCTGCATGCAATCAAAATCCGCCAATCGTCCAAACCTAAATCTTTCAAATTGTTGCGCCTCACTCAAAGAAATTCAGTTTAGAAATTTGCATGCACTCACTTTGTGGCCCGTTTGTTTTTTTTCTTCGAAAAAGACAATTAATTCAACACGGTCTTGGGGACCAGGAATGGAATCTCGGTCTCGCTGGATGGCAGTTCGCTTACCTGAAACGACAAATATAAAGTTATGGTAATTAATTTTTCTGTTTACCTCATGCCAAGTGAATAAAATTGACTTCATAGACTAGTTCTTTTTCTCATTACCATGACAAATGGGACGGATTTTAATTGCAGTCTCAAAGATCAAAAGTGGCAAAGCGCTGCAAAAGGCCTCTCCACAGAACGAAATTAAACCAAGGATCTTTTGCTTGTATACAGAATTAAATGGCCAAAACTTAGGAATAATTAAGATTTCACGTCCGTCAATTAAATTTTTATAATAAGAGATCAATTTCCAGTTTTATATTTTTTATTATTTTTACAAAAATTATTGGTGTATATAAAAAATATATATAATAATAAGTAAGAAGATATAACAAATATATTATAATTGATAAGTTAGAAATTATTAAACAATATGATTCTTAAAAACCACGCGCGTAGTGAGTAAACAATATCTCGTTTGATAATTTAAAAGTCTTCTTACACAGAAATCTTAAAAAAATATTTATTTAAAAATGTACTTTTGTTGCTTTTCAATAATTAGATAATGATGGAGATAGTTATTATCTATTGTTTTTTTTTCCTTTTTCATTTGTATGGTCATTTTTTCTTTCAAGAATCACTCTTCCTTAGAAGAAGACCATTTTTCCTTAATTGTTTGGTTAATTTTCAAATCACCTTTGTTTCAATACGAACTTCAGCATAAAAATGACTTCTATATTTTTTTTAACGAAAACCTGTTATTAAAATGAGACCTCTTACTTTAATAATAAAAAAAACCGATAGAGAATTATTACTTTTAAATACCAATGCTTTAAATTATCCTTGGCACAACGAATATTGATAATAAAATATCAATCTTATGGAAGCAAAATGCACTTACACATTCACAATGGGTCTAAGCGAAAAATTATTTTTTTAAAAAATTTAATAGCGTTGTTACTAAATTTGAACAATAAATGTGTACTCAAATTCCATAGTTCTACGAAGAAGTGTAAAATAAATATATTTGTAAAAGACCTTCACAATACAAATTTATTAGTGTTAAGCCATACATTGTATTTCTGAAAGAGCCTTTCACAATAAAACAATGATAAGTTCACAATAATAATTTCAACGCAATCTGTTATACACCGAATAAATATCAGAGGCAAGCTCTCCGCCAAACAATGATTAAGGCCAAAGCTCATATGCATAAAAGTCTGGACCATAATTTTCACTTTTTGTTTCGTAAATATTAGCTTTGGGTAAATACTAAAATAATAAAATAAAACCGGGTAGAGAAACAGAGCTGAGAGAAACTCCCTCAATAATATGACGACTACGGTGATTTTTATCGAATCTCGCATTTATCGACCGCGATCTCCATAAAGGCGAATCGCGAAATTAAAACCGAGTCCGCGTTATTTGCTCAGATAATGTGCAATTTTACATTCTGCATGCACTTTTGCGATAAGTAGATGGCGAATACGAGTAGTATGCAAATTCTGGTATTTCTCTTGTGGCGCTATGTGTGTTTATGGGGCTCACCTCACCATATCCTTTCATTAGAAAAAACGAATGGGTTTAATGAAGAGTAACGTCAATGTTAGAGCAATAATTTGCACTTCAATATGCTGTTAAAATTCTATTCCATTTATTAAGGAAACACTTTACTCAAATGCCTTCGGGCTGCTGGAATGCCTAAATTAATGGTTTTGCGAAATTTAATACTGAATTCACACGAATGCTTTACAGAGCTATAAAAGATTAATTGAAAATAGTTAATTAAAGATACTTAAAAAGTTATGATTGAATTGAAAAAAAACTATTACAAATAACAGTTATTATAGAACTAGGTCGTTAAGGTCCCTAAGGTGTGTTTTAACCGTGTTTTTTCACAAGACTTCATGCAAGTAGAAATGATTTAATGCAAAAGTCTTAAAAACACATAAGAAACAGTAGTTATTTAAGTGATTCTTGCAAATTCATATGCTTTAATAGTTATTTAAACAACGTGTAGGAAAAATGAATTATAATTAAACTCGAGTAGAGTTCTAGAAAACAAGTGAAATGAGTCGAAATATATTTTCATTCTACGGAACTCCGATTAAAAATTATAATTTTTAGTAGTTGAATTTTGGTATAAAGTACTAATTTTGTGTATTTACACGATTTACGACTTTATTTAACATTGTACGAATATAAAACAATTTCCAGAAGAAGCATTGGCTACTAAAATTTTTCAAGAGAATTGTATAAAATATAAATAACATTAAGTATTAAAACTAAATCGATAAAAATTGTCATTTAAAGAATAGTTTATTTTAGATTTTTACAGAAAGATCCGTTAATCCGTAATTTTTATTCGCAAATAATCCTCAATTACCAAGAGATTTGTTTTGTCATTTACCTAGTTGTGAATAGCCCATTAATATGTTAAATGGACTATCTAACGCATAAATAATCCATTTTGCATGAAAAGGGGGTAGGAAATAAGTTAATCAAAGGCTGGCCAAATAAGGCACCTCGCAATGGGCTTATTAATGCCAAATATCCATGACTGTCAACAATTGTTGTGTGCCCGTGTTTACCTTATAAATTGTTTCTTCGGACTTTATTGAACAATTTACAGAGACATTTACAAATGTATAAAAATGCTGGCCGGACAAAGCAGCAGCGAGAGACAACGAGGGCCATAAACACCCACAATCTTCCATTAATGTGGGGCTCTGGCTGGAATTATCTTATTTTTAATTCGCAATTGGCAGAGAAGTCGCCATTCGTCACAATGGACTCTTGTCGGTGCCTATTTTTTTATTTAAACTTACAAAGAGCACATTTATAATAAAATTAGCACGATTGTGGGGATCTATTGTTGACCCGAATGCAGATTTATGGCTGAAAATACCTTGGAGTTGGCCTAAAATTCGAAATGTGGAAAATCATGTCCGTTAGATCGATTGTTCTTGACGTCTAATCTCGGGTTTCATTAGCGGGTGATGGAGCAAAATGAAGAAAAAAAAAAGAATTAAAATAACGACTGATCAAGTCTAAATACCAAACAGTAAAATTGTTATTTATGGGGCATTTTTCATCAATAATAATATAACATTCATTTCGTTGAAATGGGATAAACCGAAAAGCCTGCTCACTTGAAATTTATTATTATTATTAATAGTGATCACGGCGCGGAATTGAGATCTTGATCGAAGGTCGTGATCAGTTGCAGCTTTCTACATTTTAAGCCCAACCAACCAACAAGCTTCCCCTTGCGATCGACGGGCGGAAAGACGTGATCGCAGGCTGATCTCGGCTCAAGTGAGGAGAGAGAAAGATCGGTAGTATTACCGAAACTTGAGAGATCGGCAACGACATTTAATTCTGCGCACTACTCAGCTTTTTAAAATGGGAATTTATAACTTTGCCCGATCTTTCTTCTTTCATCTCGCTATATCATAGTACCTTTTGTTGGACAGGTAACGATTCAATCATTAAAATCGGGATCAAATTTAATGGTAGACCAAGATTTATTAGCGATCGATAGTGGTGAATTATGTGCGACCATGATAGGCATCGAGTACGACGGTGAGAATTTTAGATCGATCGCGATTTAAAAGGCCAAACTGAACAGATTTTTAGCCAGAAATGCAAACCTTTGACCTAGTTCCGTGATTTCTGCGTTTCTTAATGCCACAATGGAGTGGATACTACCTGGTCAAGTCAACAGATAACCTGCGGCCTTAATTGCCGTTGTAAATCCGTGAACTGTTCAAGCGCCTTTTAGAATTTGCATAAAGATCGTACACTAAAATAAATCATATTTTACAACAGTTGCATCATTTCTAGTTAAAATCAAGTCATTTTATAGCGTGTTCCATGTTAAAGTTTGTGCATTACTACAATTTTAATACAACTTTACATCTTAATTTCTTCTTAAATTATGTGATAACTAACTTCTTTTAAAAATGATTATTTAAAAACAATTATTTTAAATATTTGTTTACTACACATGTAATAAAATTTCCATGTTTTAAACAATGTCATAATAACTTTACGATATAGTACACAAATCATCATAAATTCCTGTCTCTATAAAATGCAAATAAAAAACCATGGTGTCAAGTCGGTGAATTCTTTGGCACCAAACGGAATAGTTTCCATCAGTTAATGGAGCGAAAAAATGGTGGCAGCGAATAGAAAAAAAGTCATCTCATTACCGGAGACTTCGAGATTTTGCCATATCAGAGCAGTGTGACTTGGCTGGCTAATCTGAATGAGGAAATGCTTGCGCCCCATGCAATTGTGGAGAGACATAATTCAATTAAAACTACAACCACATTGGCACTATCGCCACTTTGCCAATATATTGGCAATAAGAATGAAACGGGAAATGGTAGTCGTCGTCGTTCGTCTTATCATTTGTACGGTTGTTAATTGGATTTTCAATTAACACGTTTGCGGGACTGCCTCTGGTTTTGCGCAAATCGCTCTTGTGTGCGTGTCTCTAAATAATTAGCCGCTAGATTAAGAGCCAAATTTGGGACTTATGATTTATTGGACACTTTTCTCTGGTAATTGCCGTGAAACTGGGAGTCGTCTGGTCTGCAGAGAGTCTAAACGGGCTGCAATTAGTGCCAAGCGGAGACACGTCTTTGGCCAGCAGAAGACGAATGATGTCATTTTGTCAAGGCAGGCGCGAATTTCACTTTCCACCATACAAAAGACGACCATCTGTCGCCAAAGATGCACTAAATTTTAACGAACGACCCTTCACTGCGAACAACAATGGTGCGCAAAAACCGACTGCCATTCTTTTCTGCATTTTTCGTGGTGAACGTCTGCCGTGGAAGAACCAAGAGAAAGCGATCCTTATTTGGACCGCAGAAACACTTTTACGACCCACGACCGAATTCCTTAACCCTCTAAGGAGACGAACTTGCCAAAATTGGACATTTAACTTTAAATATAAAATAAAATTTATATTCAGGAAGTTATTGAAATAACCTCGATATATAGCTTTTATTTTATCGTAAAATAATTTTAAACAGAGAACAATAAATTGCAAATTTAAATAAAACCATCTTAAAAGACGCTATTAAATACTGTTTTAGAAAGTAATAAAACAGTAGTTTGTTTTTTGTAAAATATATTTCGAAAGTCTCAAGTTTAAGATTTTGTCATGGAATTTTTTAAATGGGGTAATTTAAACGTTTTCAATGTTTTACAGGAATCGATATTTTGATTTTTTATAAGAAAATTGAATATAATTTTACAAAGTTATAATAAATATCTAATACTTTTTCGAATATGCATAAATATATCATTTAAAAGATAAAAATTCTGGATTAAATTTATAATTTGTAATATCAACATAATACACATCGTTGCTTAAAGGGTTAACCAGAATTTTTGCATAACCACAAACCACTTCTGGTTTCTGCATTTTGCATTAATTGATCTTCTCGACATTCGGTAATTAAGTGCGTATTTCATTCAGATTGTGGTCACGCAAACGGTTACAGCATCTCTCCTGTCCAGTGCTCTGTCCGGCGTAATTTGGTACAAGCAGAACTGGCGAGAGATTTGTTGGCCAAAGGAACGCATATTCGCATGACCAAATGCAGCAAATAATATCGATCGTATATTGAAGTGGGCTAATTTATTATTGTCCAGCGAGATACGAAAGGTCTCGGATTTGATTTCAATGCGCAGCTTAACTGATCCCGGAACATGTTTTGTCGTTTTTGTAGTTAACCTCATGCTTATTTGGTAATCACGTACATCGTTAATCCTAAATCACGAATTTTAATACTATGGACCTTTTGTACGAATATGTTTTTTAATATTAATAACAATATTAATACAATGGGTGTGGTAACCAAAGAACCACTAAGCCATTTTTAAAGGTTATAGTTGAGCCCATTATCTTAAACATTTTCATTGTACACAATTTATGTTGCAAAACAAATATTGTTGTTTTGTCGGTGTCCATATAAATTTATGCTTTTGAATGGTTTTAAGGGCAAATACAACATAAATTTTAAAAAAATAACACAAATTCAATCGTAAAATGACAAAAAGATATTTGTAATGCGCTCTGAGGCTTTATATTTTTTAGCATCTTATTAAATAAAAGCTAAATAAGTTAGTTCAAATTCTACCAAATCGTTATAATTTTCAATCATATCTTTATTTTCTATAATCAAAAGATTTTTAGAAAAGAAAAACAACAAATATATACATGGAAGCAATTCAAAAAGTAAAACTAAATCTAATTAAATAAAATAAACTGCCCAAAGACTTCAGTTGCAATATGCATATTAATTATCATCACCTCATCGTGGGGAGACTCTGGGAGAAAAAGCCCACTCGACGGACTAGATAACATCTCTTCTCTTCTTCTTGAGAACAGAAGGACTGCCATCATATCAAAATCTGTGTGACAGGAACTCGCCTTTTCAAACAAAATCCAATGCTGGCAAAGGATACCATTCGTCAAGGTGCGATAACTTTCTGTAGCAAATTTTTGGTATACCTGGAGTCCTTTATGCCCATCAATTTACAAAGCCAATGTCTATAGAGAACTCCAGCCTATCAACATACCCCGTGGTCGATCTGTCCAAAAAGTACAGATTTTTAAAAAATCCTACTTGGGCCCTTTCCAAAATGTCACGTACCTTTATTCCACTCACTTCAGAACCGTAATATCGGGAGTATAGATGAGTCGAGGGTCGATTGTACGTTATGTATTTTCGATTTCCAGATCTTCACCAAGATCACTAGAATTTTAACCATAATTTTTATTTTTTATTTGTTTAGTTATTTATTTAGTTGTTTATTTAATTCAGATTAGTTATAATGTACAAGTTTATAAATTTTGATGTAGTCCTGTGCTAAACTGCTTTCACCACCCTTTATTTACATGAGTACGGTGGTGGAGTTCAAATAGTTATGCAATTAAGAAAGAAGTTAGGTAAAATGAAGAAAGGAAAAAAGAAGAAGAAAAAATAATAACTTAAATGAATATTATGTAAATTAAAAGAAGAAACTAAAAATTAAAATCGAAAATTAAATGGCAAAAAACAACAAAAAGATAGAGGTTGTCTATGAAGAGGAACTCAGATAGTAGACAAGTAATTAGCTGTATCTCGGCCTGCACAGTCTGTCCACATCATCCACATCCTCCAGCAGCCAACACCTTAACCGACTCAAATACGTAAACATTTTCTCAGATCGCTCAGGAAGTAGATCAATAGGCAAATTATTTAAAATATTAAAAGTAGTGGTGGTCAGTCCACGGCCAAAGTGTTCGGTCCTGCGACGCGGTGCTCTCAAACGTCCATGCCTCATCCCACTCAGCGCACAAAGGCCACCCCTCATAAAGAACNACATTGACAGCTAAATAATTAGAAATTGCTCTTCTTGTTTTATATTTTGTAAAAAACCAAATTAATTCGGTGAATGACTTCTTAAAGCCAATTTCATACAAAACGAAACCAATTGTCCGATAGATTCTTAATTCATTAATTCTTAGATGACCAATTTTCCATATCTTTTGTTTACAAAGTTCGAATTTAGCTTAAAAATATCCATCAAATACGAACTTGATTTGTGGGGAATCTTAATAGTTTACAGAAATGTGGAATTCATGTAATTAAAAATGAATTATATATTTTATAAAGATTAAATTGTCACAATCTAATTACATAAATATTCAATGCTTAATTAGCATAAAACTAAATTCAAAGTGACAAGGAAATCAATTGTCATTATTTTAATGACACACACTAATAACGTTTATTCATTTTATTAACGCGTGTCAAGATCGTCACATTCGTTAATTTGTAAATAGCAAATTTGAATAAAAATTAAATAAAACACTTCTGATAGTCTTCTGGAGATTTTAGCACATGGACAAATATTGTTATGGCGTAATTTAATTCTTCAATAAAAATAATAAAATGCAAATGAACCTTCGGTAGAAATTTAGATATAAAATTTCATTTCATATGCAGCAATACTTTCAATACAATTTAAATGTAATTGCATTGTTATGGCGCGAGATGAAACCTTGTTGCTCTCTGCCACAATAACAATGATAATAAAATAAGTGGACCAGAGTCCGGCCATATGGCGGCTGGCTCATTATGAACCATAATTGAATTGAACAAAAATACAAATTAATGGATCCATTAAGAAGTTCCATAAATAAAAACGATCACACGAGTTTAAGAAACTTCCGATCGATGAGTTTCTTTTCTTCTCCTGGCGAAAATTGCGTAACAATAACTGTATTCAATTATTGGTGAGTAAAATATGATCCCTGTCCGGCCAAATGACACCAATTAATAACGATCAACGGGTTGGTGGCAACAACAATGGCCACTCCATTTTGCACTAAACGGGATTGCGAATTTCAGAGAAAAGATATCACTCTTCTTAGCTGAAAAACCACTTAAAACACGAGTTATTGGCGTCAGAAAAATGAAAATCGGAATCGACTTTAGAAAATAAGACGGATTACTTTTCATTTTTTATTTAATAAGAAATAGATATTTAATTGAATTACGTTTTCCTTTTAAGACTCAAAATACGTCATTAATTGTAATTGTGTGTCGATAGATTTTCAGAACTAAGAGATACCGAATTTCAGTTCTATTAAAAACGGGATATACTTTATACATATTTGCTGCAAGAAAAGGATGCAGAGAATAATGGAATGGAATATGATGATGTGGGCGTTTTTCCTGTCTTGGTAATGAAAATTCTGTCAAAATTGACCAATTTGTAAATTGTTATTGCGTAGTGTCATTCACAAAATCAGTAACAAATCTACCAAGCAATTAATTATTAGTTCTTTGAAAATAGTCAGTGATACTCATAATAACATAAATTTATTAAGTAAAAGTGGCTCAAGCCTAGTTAATTATGAAATGTCGAGTCGTCACATAAATAGAATATACTCTTTTCGTTCATATACATAATTACTTTTATACAATTCTATTGAAAAATGTTTACAGTTTAGTAGCCAATGCTTCTTCTATAAATTGTTTCATAAACGTACAGTATTGAATAAAGTATAATTCAATACCCGCAGACAATTACAAATAGTGTAAATATACGAAATTAGTACTTTGTACAAAAATTCAACTGCTAAAAATTATAATTTTCAATCGTAGTAGCCTATAAGGAAAATATATTTTGACGTTTTTCATGTCTCTATAATAAAATAGGCCATGACTTATTAATCAATTTAAATTTTTTCACATTAAATGACACAAAGTAAAATTCTTCTTAAATGTTGATTATGGCTTTTAAATGTGGTTTAAATGATGATGATTATGCTATCACGGGTATATCAGTGATACAGTGCATGGTGCAAGGTTGTCGTGATAATATTGAAAAATTGAGACCAAAAGTTCTATTCGCTTGACAAGTACTTCCCGTAATTGTTTGTGTTTAGACCTTAATTTAGTACTGGGTTGTCTTCTTATTCTTTACTTCATATTTCGCGGAAAATAGCTAATAAATATGCGAATTGTATAAAATCTTGTAAATAAACTAGTTGGAAAAACACATAATTAAACACTCGTATCTATTAGAAAGCTAATTTCATTCTCTCTACTAGAGTTTAAATACGTGTAGGAACGTTGTTTAAATAACTATTTACGAATTGAACGTTTTTTTTTTCTATTTAAGACTTTGATAGACTATTTATCAATTCTAAAATGATATTCTGCTCCAAATTCAGATAAATTTATTTTGGCATGCGTTCTAAAGCAACCGACGATACTTTATCGAAAATTCCTGTTATGGGCTTAAACTGTCCAATTACATAAATGGTCGGGTTTAATATGCAAAAGGAAATTGAATTGCAATGCGAATTGAAAGAGTCAGCCTTCGTCGTCGTCGTTGTGAAGACAGAACGAAATGTGCGAAAACACATTCGCTTAATTTATGAATTGCTGTGGATTGGGGTAGGTCCACCAGTTAGTTGCTCCGAGCTGCTGATCTTAATCAAGCGCCAACTTTCCAATGCAATGCTAATTCGTGGATGCAACAACGCAAAAAAGAACAATTATATTGCGTTCATTGTTCAGATAATGATTTATAACGAATTTAAGTCTTGGCTGACATCATTATAATGCAAAAGGCTCGCTTTCCTTCATTCCATTCCGTTGAAAAACCGCGCTTGCTCACTCTACTGTAATTACATTGTAATGACTGGGCTGAAAACGAAGACAAACGCGTCCTTGGGGGCAGTCCACCAGAGAGTCTTGTCCAAGCACAGAGCAATAGTGCAAACATCAGCGCAATTTAAGAGAAGTAACGAAACAATAACGAAAAATTCGCAATCGGCTTCTCCATTTGTGTATGATAAATTCAGATCAATAAATGAATGGGATGCAAAATTATGATAATTTTTCAATGACTTGGCAATAATTGGCCAATTGCAAGGCAAAACGACTCTATATAGTCTCGGCACTATTATTATTCTGTACTTAAATTGTAACTACAAAATGCTGGCAAATTGCCTGCAAATTTAACCAATAACTATCCAGCATTTGATGAATTAATCGAAAAGAGCCCATTAAGGCTAAATAGTCATGATTTCCATTTTAATAATTTTGATTAATTGGAAAATGTTGTAATGAGGTGAATTGAATTCAACCGATTTAAATCTTTAGTTTCCAAAATGATCACGAATATTTCTTTGTTTTAAAGTGAGTAATTTGTTTAAGTATGTTCATTTATTAAAAATACCTACTATTAAAACCTGAATTTCACATATTCCATAAATAATTTAAATATTATTAATATCCACCAATTGTAACTAGAGCTTTCATTTAAAAATTAGAATAGATTTCTTATATCAATCCTTTTCAATGTAAAAGAGAACAATTTTAATATTCTTTAATAATGGAAGATACTGTTAGTTTAATAAATTCGTTATGTAATAACCTCAATAAAGTAACAATGTAACAATAGTATTAAATTTAGAAATTTCTTTTAAACTCATTTACACTCATAAATAAGGAATTGCAAACGAGAAAAACCGAAATTAGAGGTTAATGTGCTTAATTAGAATTAGGCTTATTACAATTATCTTTCAAATGGGTTCTGGCAAAAAGTGCTCATAAATTATCATTTCTACTAAGTTGGGAAGTAAGTAAGTACTTGAGCATCATAAACAGGTCGTAAACTTCTTTTTGCATAATTTAGGTATTTGGGTCAGCAAAGTTCAAAAGTTAAGATTGCAAATGTGGCCGAATAGATCCATAAAAGCAGGCAGACTTTGATAATCTGATATCGGAGCATAAACAAACTGTTTATGCTCTTACATAATTCGATTCATTTCTTATGCAAACTGGAGCCATATAATTATTCAATACAAATGGAAAAACAAAGATAGATAGAGAGAAAAAGAAGGCCAGTTTTGCTTTGGCAAAAAATCACGATTTCCCCCAAGAGATTTCGCGTCTTAGAATCGCCGAGGCCATAAACTTTTAGATAGCGGTGTTTATGGCTTCATGTCGGACAAAATAAAATATTTGCAAATATGTAATTCATTTGCAGTCATTCAGTCCGAAGCGATAAGGCCAAATTATTGACATTGTAACAACTTGTGTAGGTTCAGGCCAATTGATTAGCGAAAATCGACTTGCAGACAGAATAATACTGAAATTGATTTTTTAAGAAGAAATATCGGTCTGACTTTCACTTTCGCTTGCTCATAATATCTTTTTTTCCTCTCTTTTCCAGACAAAAGTCGAGTATGTAGCTCTACTATAGTGATATTCTCACTCCCCCTCGTTGCTGCTCCAGTCCAACACCAGTCCAGAGCTGATCGATCACTGTAAATGCAGCCAATTTTCCGAAACAATTTATTGGCAGGCCTGTGTACTTTTGCTCTGGCGTCGACGGAAATGTTTACGATTGCAAAAATGCAGACCATAGAGCTTTCGCCCTGATTGCTTTATGGCCAAAGTGTTAAAAACACATAACGCCCAGTTTTTAGCGGACAACTGTGCCAATTAACTCCTCTCTCCAGCCAGCCAATAAATTGACTCTAAACAGTTCAAATATAATTGGATTGGTCGAGAGTGAAAAGTTTGTCCAATTTAAATTACAACATTAATATCTATATTTCTCAAGTGAATTATGGACTGGAAGGATTTAGTTGAGGGTTTTGAAAGTGTGCACTTTTAATTAAATCAAATTCAAAGTGCACAAATCTATCAGTCCGTAACCAAATAAATATTATTTTTATTGTTAAAATTCACCCTAAAATTAAAATATTATTACTTTTTATTTAAAGAAACATAATATTACAATGCTGAGTGCACCAATTGAAAATCCACTGAATGATCTTAAAATTACAACCTCACCTCGTCTCTTGAAAATCACATCAAATAAAGAAAGTAATTCATTATTGATTCATTGAAAAACATGATAATATTCCCATAAAAGGATTAATTCTTTTGTTAAATTGATTAAAGAGTCATTTACACATTGCCATCTGTCCAGTATTAATGGTTTCATAACATGATCCATTTTTATTTATTTTTTCTTTCGTTTTGAGAGGTGTCTTTAATCTGTAGTCTGTCGATCTTCATATGGGCGTCTTTGCACCATTAATCCGGCTATTGAAGTTGGGCTGGAGAGCGACGACGGTTTGTTAAACTGAGGCGAATAATTGGCGGTTCGACTGGAATGTAATGCCATTATCAAGAGTGTAATATCATGAAGCACGCCCCAAAAAAATTTGTTTATGACGAAATATGAGAAGAAAAGAAAAGAGGAGAAAAAAGAAGGATCGACCTTTATTTATGTGAATTCCAAATTTGGATTAAATACCCCGCCAAAACGACCCAAAGACTTGTCTAGCTCATATTTGGACAGCACTAAACCAACAACTCCAACGATCGCACAATTTCTCCGGCAATTCATTTCAGATTAATCCTATTACATGTTCCATTACACAAACGCAAATAATAATAAAAATAACAACGAAAAAATAAAGGCAAAATTACAAATTATGCTTCAACATGTATGTAATGCAAGAGTTTATAAAACGGTAATTGTGTGGAGTGGGTGAAATGGTTAAAATGGTCCACAGTCCACACAACAAGAGTCTGAAAGAAAAGAGAGAAGACAAAGCGAAGGAGAGATCGATCGCTGAGATAACTTCTTGTTGCCGTGGTGAAGGCCAATTTATTGTTGGCTCTGTTCCGTTTGTTCATTACAAAGCTGCATAAGCCAAAGAAAGTCAATTGGCGAATTTCGTAATCTCTCCACAAAAGTGTCACCTCTTTCTTTGATTCGAAATAATATACATTGTTCATACACTATTTGTTTTCCTTTTGTTTGTTTCAGTTTTTTTTGTAGCCGCGAAAAGACACCAAACACATGTATGATTTTTGTCGTATTATAGGCTACATTTAATATTGCAAAATCCGACGATCACCAATTGCGATAAGTAATTTATATATTTTTGTTTCCCATTCAGAGCCAATAATTCATGTCTTCTGGTCGTAATCAAGAGCTTTTCTTTCTTTGTGGAGATTTTTTTATAACCTCATACGAAATATTAAAGGGATCACTTGAAATAATTCTTATTAAAAAATACTAAAAGACACAAAAACACATTAGGCCTTAGAATTAAAATATTTTATGTTAAAATTACAAAAAAAATATGTAAAACTTTAGTTATTCCTCTAATAAAGACGATTGTTAAATAAATTTAACATTAAATTTTAAAAAAACCCGAAGTAAAAAATTAATTTAAAAATTAAGTGGATTTTTTAATGTTTAATAAATTTATTTTAAAAATTAGTTGGTATTGGGAATGTAAAACTTAATTGTTATCTTAAAAATTAATTTGATAAAACGACACATTGAAAAAACGAGCTTAATAGTGTGTTGAAGGTCTGTGTAAATAAAGCTTATTCAAACAAGACGTAATTCATTTTTAACCAAATAACAGTTATATTTAATTTTTTTTAACAACTACAATTTTTGCTTCATTTCTGCAATGCAACATATAAGAGAAAAATGATAAATTTCGGTACTTTCTTGCAAATAAGAAATATTAGCTCTCACATGCTATTTATAAAGAAAAGACACTAGTGCTTTAAAATTGTTTTTAATATATAGAACAAATATTTATTTCTTAATCTCAATTCTATGTATAAAAATGCATAAAACTAAATAAATAATCTTTTATATTTTTAGAAGAATGAATATCAACCAGTTTTTGGAACCATTATTGCAAATTTCATTAATTTCTGCTCTTCCTTTTACTTTCTAACAACTTCCAATTTGATCACTAGTACTCCTGATCCCTCGTTATCCAATGGTTGTTTGAAATTGCAATCGATTTTAAATCTTTGAAATTAGGATTAACAGAAATGGAATTCTTTGGCGTTCTCATCAATAAATCCACGGATCTTGACTTGTGGTTGGGAGATAAATCACAATCTGAGCAAGATTATGTACCTCTCTTCTAATCCCCACAATTCGCTTGGCCATAAATTTGCAGAGAGCTCCAATCCAAAGGTATATATTCTTGACCGTATTTCGTGGCGCACCAATTCTATTGGCATTTGCTCTTATTCGGATGTGATTCAGATAAGTTGTGCACAAAAAAGCAATAACAGGCGATGGAATTCGATAGATGAAGGTACGAGAATCCATGGAGGTAACGGTATCGCTCCATTAAATGCCAGCACTGGACCTTGATTGTCCGCCACGAGCACCTAGACGAGTTATATGACTTCTCCCGGCCAAACACTTCCTTATTGATTTTAATTGTTTCCCTTGCATAAAGCACTCCTCCATGACCAGCAAAATATGGAAACACTGAATGGGTGATGTATGAATTGCAAGAAATTAAAGCACAATGTAGTTGAATAGAGCGAAATTCACTGACGGAAAATGTCAATTTTATAATTGTTATGAGGGACAACGTCTTCTCTCAAGATTTAAATGACTTTAGTTTCGTTATTCAAATCGATTTCTCAAATACACTTTGTGACCTTATGTGTTATTTTACACTAATCTAATTCATAAAAATAGTTCAAATAAAACACACAAAAGGCTTGTTTAATACCATTAAGATATTTCATTTTTTTGTACAATAAAGCCAATATTTCCTCTTCTGTAATAAATTTTCCGATTTCAAAAGAAACCCTGAAATGGGTGGTGATTAGAGATTGTAATTAGATAATTGGAAAACACTAAACAATGACAATTTTAACAGAGTATGAATTTCACCTTTCCTTTGATATCAGGGCTATTGACTGCGAAACAATGGCATGTCTCTTTGTGCCAGAGTGAAGGCCCCAAGATCGTGTTATAAGCCATAAAGATCCGTTTCTGGGATAAGAGAAGGCCACAACGAAATCCAATACCAATCGATTACTTTACTAAACTGTTATTAATTGGCGATGAATTAGATCGATAAAATTTGGACCAAAAAAATACCGAGTTATAAAACGTGAGAATTCTCTGAATTTGGGTTCAACGCTTTAAATAGCTCTCGAGAAAGGCAGAAAGATTTTCGGAAGAGATTTCAAGGAAGAGGTCTTTTATTGGCTAATAATTAGGATTCAGAGAAATGGCATGATTGATTAGGGTGATATGCATCGGCGATTGTTTCACAAATGGACAAGAATAGCTAAATCTGCAGCCCGCGATCGGTGAAATGGTGGATTACATCACACAAGAAAAACCAAACACAAACTTGGGTGTGGTGTTTTGCAAATTTCCCCTCTTTCGCTGGGCTTTCATAATTGCCAACTATTTAGCAATATATATCTCTATCTTTGCCTATCTAAATCCATCGCCAATGACTTTCTGTTATTCTGGGCTCTCTCGGCAGCAGCCAACAATTACTTTCCTCCACCGCAAATAGACGATTCCATTCAAATGATATCGCCAAAGGTAGGTCTTTCTCTTTCTTTCCATGAGGGGCGTTTGATAAACTGTGTTAATTATATGGTTTAAAAATATGAGAATATTTTCAATACTCATATGCGTTACTAGTTCGGCAATAAAAGCATATTTAAACATTTGGCCTTTTAATTTTTGTTATAGGCTCATATGTTTGACATTACTTATTGACAGAGTTTCATACAAACATTTTTACACAGAAATATTACCAATGATTTATTTGAAATCCATTTTTATATTCTACAATACATATTTATTATTCTTTCTCCTCCTTAATGAGGTAATGATATAGATAGATGATATTTTTTAATATTTTTTACTGAAATATGCTTTTATACAATTTTGTATAGTAATAGTGTCATTATAGTAGTCAACGCTTACTCCACAATGTGTTCTTTTATATTGATCTGTTGAATAATATATTATTTATTACTAACACAAAGAAATTTGTATAATTATTCTTCATTATTCAACCGCAAAATTTTGTACTATTCTTAGTAGCCTTAGAATGACTATCTATTTTGACATTTTTCATGTCTCTATAGTAAAGTAGACTATGATTTATTAATCAATTTAAATTTGTTGACATTAAATGGCAAAAACTAAAGTTCTCCTTAAATGTTGATTTGGGCTTTTAAATGTGGTTTAAATGATGAGTGCTATCACGGGCATATCAGTGATACAGTGCATGGTGCAAGGTTGTGGTGACATTTTGAAAATATTGAAACCAAAGGTTCTATTCGTTTGACAACTTCCTCCTTTAATTGTATGTGTTTAGACCTAAATTTAGTGCTGGGTTGTCTTCTTATTCTTTACTTCATATTTCGCGGAAAATAGCTAATAAAAATGCGAATTGTATAAAATCTTGTAAAAAACTAGTTGGAAAAACACATAATTAAACACTCGTATCTATTAGAAAACTCATTTTTATTCGTTTTCTAGAACTCTACTCGAGTTTAATTATGGTTCATTTTTCCCACACGTTGTTTAAATAACTATTAAAAAATACTGTTTATCTTGTACTCATATGATCAAAACCCTTGAACACTATAATTTGTTCGTAAAGAGTATTTCTCTAAAATGATCTGAAAAACATAGTAATATACAATACGTAAAGACATTTGGATCACCCCAAGAAAAAACCCCAGAATTAATTCGTTTTCGAGGCAGTGAAGCCCAGTCTCTCGCTCTCCGATATTAGATTACTGTTGCAGAAATATTACTGCGCTGATTACTTTCACTTCTAATTACAATAATCTGCAACCGAACCCATTTGCAGTGCAGTGAGGAGCGATGGAATGGCAATTTATGGGATCGTCCACCAGTCCCAGCTTAATTATGTCGAATTAGAAACCATGAAATCGTTGCTTGATTTATTACTTTCTGGCATCGGCGTCGTCGTCGTTTGACCAAACGGCAACAATTACAGCAAAAAAGACAGAGCTCAACTGAAGACTTTAGACCTGTCATAGCGTGCAGAAACAAAGTCGAGTTGCGAAAATGAGGATTACTTCACAGCTGAAACAAAATCGCGGCTTCGTCTTGAACGTGAAATTAGGTGACCGACAAGCTGATTTTTGCCACACGTCACATTGTCAAATGCTTTTAGCTGGAGTCGTGTTGCAAAAATTCCACGACAAAGTCCGGAGCCGCGTCTCGTTTCGAAATTCTCATTAGAATAGGAAACTTAACATCACGTGTCCAATGTGTCTTATTACCAGTAAAGTGTGCCCATTTAGGTAATGACCAGCCCAATGACACCTCCATTGCAATTGCTGGTCTTTAAATTAGAAACAACTCGGTTAATTGGAGCTTTTGATAGACTGGGACAAAGGAACTTATTTTTATTTAGCGCTTTAGGATTAAATGCTAATGTTTAAGTAGCATTATAGGTTATACCCGTACCATTAGGTTCAGTTGAAAAATGAAGTTAAGTTATCATTATAATGTTGGCAAATATCGATCTATAACATTTTTTCCACAGAATAACATTTGTATTTAAAAACAATTTTAATAAAACACAATCAATCCAATTAAATTTAATCAAAATAAAAAATACTGCAATTCCAGGAGAGATAAACAAGATTGTAATATCAAACAATTTATAAGATTACATGTAGAGGAAGTATGTACAAAATGGCATGGTGTTTTGTTTTTGGATCATAATTTTGAATGGGTAGCACACATCTACGCCATATTATACAGTAATCATGTTTGGTTATCTGTTTATTAAAATTAATATTCAATTGTTGCAAAAAGTTAGAAAAAAATTATAGAGCATTAAACACAAGTCGGCGAAAATCGGTT